>VONZ01001497.1:0-134080 GCA_012976165.1 Labeo catla
CGTCAAGGCTGTCGTCCCCGCGTCAAGCAACGTCAAGGCTGTCGTCCCCGCGCCTGCTAACGCCACGTCAGCCCAGCCAGCGCCTGCTAACGCCACGTCAGCCCAGCCAGCGCCTGCTAACGCCACGTCAGCCAGGCCACAGCCGGTCAAGGTCATGTCTGCCTCTTCTGAACCTGCACCAGCTGCTGTTTCTACTGAGTCAAGTCAAGTCACAGCCAAGTCAAGTCATGTTCCAGCTGTTCCTACCAAGTCAAGTCACGTCACAGCCGTTCAAACCAAGCCAAGCAAGGTCACAGCCGTGGCTCCCGAGTCAAGCAAAGTCACAGCCGTGGTGCCTGAGTCAAGCAAGGTCACAGTCGTGGTTCCTGAGTCAAGTAAAGTCAATGATCTTCACAAGCCAGTTCAAGCCACCGCAGGTCTTCACGTATCAAATCAAGTCACCGCTGATCTCCAAGAGTCAAGTCAGTTCACTACTGATCTTCACGAATCTGGTCAAGTCACAGCAGCACTCACTGAGCCAAGTCAAGGTATTACTGTTGTTTCAGAGTCAAGTCACGCCCTGCCCGACGGCCCGGAGCCAGGTCACATCTCGTCTGACCCTCCAGAGCCCTGTCATGTCTCGTCTATCTGCTCCAGAGTCCAGTCACGTCCCGCCTGACGGCCCAGAGTCCAGTCACGTCCCGCCTGACGGCCCAGAGTCCAGTCACGTCCCGCCTGACGGCCCAGAGTCCAGTCACGTCTCGTCTGACCGCTCAGAGTCAAGTCATGCCTCGTCTGATCGCCCAGAGCCTCTCCATGTTTCTTCAGACCTCCCAGTGCCTCGTCATGTCTCGTCTGACCTCCCGGAGCCGTGCCATGCCTCGTCAGATATCCCACGACCACGGCCTATCATGGTAACCAGTGTACTGGACCCACCACAACCTCCCGCTGCTGCTCTTCCTCTAATGGCGGTTGCCATCTGGTGTGTGTGGGCTGCACACTGTGCCCCTGAGATCACGTCTGTTCACAGATCAACCCCTGAGGCCACGTCTGTTCACCAGTCTGCTCCAGAGCTCCCGTCTGATCTCAAGCCTGCTCCAGAGTCCCTCTCTGATCTCAAGCCTGCCGCAGAGCTCTCGTCTGGTTTCCAGCCTGCTCCAGAACTCCCCTCTGATCTCAAGCCTGCTGCAGAGCTTTCGTCTGGTCTCCAGCCCGACCCAGAGCTCCCCGCTGATCACAAGCCTGCTTCAGAGGTCCCGTCGGGTCTCAAGTCTGCTCCCGAAGCCTTCCCCATCGGAGAAGCTGCGCCAAAGCCTCCAGAGGTGTCGGCGTCGGCCGTAGAACCTCTTATGGAGGGGGCGTTAACTGCTAAACTCTCTGCTTCTCCCTTTTTCCTGTCTGCATCCTCTGTCACTGTTCTCCCCAGGTCCCCGTCCAAGACGCAGCCTCCTGTTCCGCCCCGGAGGGCTGCTCCGCCTCCTGTTCCGCCCCGGAGGGCTGCGGTACCTCCTGCTCCGCCTCCTGTTCCGCCCCGGAGGGCTGCGGTACCTCATGCTCCGCCTCCTGTTCCGCCCCGGAGGGCTGCTGCGCCTTCTCCCCCTACTCTGTCTGCCTCCTCTGTCCCTGCTTTCCCCAGGTCCCAGACCGTGACGCAGATTCCTGTTTCTCCCTGGAGGGCTGCTCCGCCCCCTGCTCTGCCTCCGGCTCCGCCCTGGAGGGCTCCTGCGCCTCCTGTTCTGCCTCTGGCTCCGCCCTGGAGGGCTCCTGCGCCTCCTGTTCTGCCTCCGGCTCCGCCCTGGAGGGCTCCTGCGCCTCCTGCTCTGCCTCCTGCTCTGCCCTGGAGGGCTCCTGCGCCTCCTGCTCTGCCTCCGGCTCCGCCCTGGAGGGCTCCTGCGCCTCCTGCTCCGCCTCCGGCCCCTCCCTGGAAGGCTCCTGCTCCACCTCCGCCCTGGAGGGCTCTTGCTCCGCCTCCGGCCCCACCTGGAGGGTACCTGCTCTGTCGGTCCTGCCTCAATCTCTGGGCTTCCCTCATGGACCTGGTCCTCCAGCCCTCGCCCTGTCTCCCTCCCATCCCACCGCTCCCCTGGACTGTTGTTTCTTTCGAGCGTCTGGAAGCCGCTCCTTGGGGGGGGGCTATGTCACAAACCTGGTCGGTGTCCCGTTGTCTACTCACCACCAGATGTCACTCTCGCTCCACCCACTCACTCTGACTGTCACTTTGCATCTTGGACTGCATCTCCCATCCTCCACCGCTCTGATTGCGTCAGCCCCCGTGACCAATCAGGCATCCTATAAAACCCCGATCCTCCTCAGTTGCACTTCCTGGATTGTTGTTTCGTTGATTCTTTGTATTGTTTATATTCCTGTTTCCCTAGTGTTTCCCAAGTTCCTGGTTTTTTGATCTCCTGCCTGGTTTTCTCGTTTACGTCTGTCTAGCCGCCTGCCTTGTGATTTATCGCTCGTCTTTATCGGATTATTCTCTTGGATCGCCTGTTACATCCCTGTCTGCTCCTGTCTCTACCCTGCCTGTATGACCATGTCTCTGTCTCGTCCCAATAAAAGCTTGCTTATGGATCCGCTCGCCTCTCGTCAATCACTCCTCGTAACAGTTTGAACATAAATATGTTTTGCAATGTGTGTGCATAACCACCCTATAATAATAAAATCCACCCGTTGCTTTTTTAAATCCCCATAAATCATAAACAGCGTCTCAGAACAAGCCGTTCGCAGAATCCGTAAAATGTCACATTTTACAGGCTCCGCCCACAACTGTTGACAAACTCTGCCATATTAGCAGAGACCCTGCCCTGAGTGAGCACACAGTCTGCCATGTTTATCTTCAAGCTGGAATATTAAAAAAAACACAACATTCATTTAAGGAATATCTTCTTATTAGAGCTAAACAAATTATTCATTCAAGAGCATACAGAGTATACTGTGTGACAGCGGCTTTCTGTGCACGTGCTTCGGATGTATCTGAAGTACGAGCTGTAAAGGCACAGCCCTATTCTGCAAAAGGGGGCGGGGAGCAACAGCTCATTTGCATTTTAAGAGACATGCACGAAAACAGCGCGTTTCTGCTTCCACTTAAAATAGGCATTTTCAAAATTATATAATAAATGATCTGTGGGGTATTTTGAGCAGAAACTTTACAGACACATTCTGGGGACACCTAAGATGTATGTTACAATAGAAAACGATGGGATGAATGAGCAATCTTGGTTATTACAATTGGACTTCAGTCTAAGAATAAAAGAAAACCTTTAGATGTACCTTGTAATGTGCTTTACAGATCAGTTTTGTTCCTAATAAGATCTTACCATCCTCAGATGAAATGGGTTTTGCATAAACATTTGTATAACCAAAATACTATTAAAAAAATGATGCTTTAGCTATAACCATTTAGCCAATGCATGGATGCAATCACTCATAAATAATCAGGAAAACTAAAAATGTTCAAATAACCTCTAATATTTATTTATTTAGTGGTTTTCACCAAACTTTCTCTCTTAATATATACAAAGTTTGACTGTAGCCATAGAAAGAGATTACACAGCAATATGTAAAGTATAAAGTGAGCCAAACAGCCACATACTACATGCCAGGACTAAATATTAATTTGAATACGGAGTTGAAATTATTTTATAATATTACCTATATAATATCTGAACACATATACATTTCTGGCAAAAGAATGAAAAAGAAAGAAAAGAAAAAGCTATGACACTAAATGATTGTCATATTTATGTATGACACTAAAGAATACCATCTTTTTACTCTCCAAAATGATGCCCTTGCCAAGGTTTTTTAAGGGTTACGATGTTTAACCTTTGCGTAAAGCTGAGAGGAGCCTACAAACAGCTCTTCCTCTGATTGCTTTGACTCTGTTTGTTTGTTAAGCACATCTGCACTCACAATCACCTGTGCTTCTCTTGCTCTTGAAGACTCTCCTATTGAGCTCTTGGTCTTTGCTAGGTCTTCAGAACAATCCTGGACCACAGCATAGTCAGCATGAAGTGAGGAGATGCTCACAACCTCTCGTGGTTTAGTGTTTTTGAAGACAACGGAGGAATAAATGATGGATTCTGGTTTGACTGTGGTGGCTCTAGCAGATGACATCATGGCTTTATTAGAATAAACAGGCTCCCCTTCATTCTCCTGTGCAGTGGACTTGAATATTCACAGGGTTAAATCAGTGCTGGAAAGCTCTGGTGTCTGTTTAAATTGTTTAGCAGTTTGTATACTTCATTAAGTTGGTAAATTCTTTGTGAGATTTTTTAGTGTGTCAGTTGTAACTTACTTCATTGGTTGAAAAGCTTCTTGTAGCACCTTCACTTCTAGTCTGCAGACACTTCTCTTTTCTGAAAAGCATGTATTCATGTTTAATTTCAGTTCTATACTAGTTTGAAAGCTGTTGGATTTCATCAAAAATATCTTAAATTGTGTTCTGAAGATGAATGTAGGTCTTAAGGGTTTGGAACAACATGAAGGTGAGTAATTAATGACAGAATTTTAATTTTTGGGTGAATTATCCCTTCAGAATTATCATACTGATGACATTTCACAATAGCTACTACTTGGAATAAGATTATATTTAAAGTTCCCTTCCCAAAATTGGGTAAATTACTTTCATCTGTCAAAAAAAACATGTGAATTTATAAAAAATAATTTCAATCAGCTCATTATCATATTATATGCATTATCTTTTCATTTTCTAGGTCATTTATTTGTGTTGTTCTGCTATGATCCTTTAATATATCACCTACCGTACACATGTGTATGTAATGACACACATCATCATGACCACCAAAGCACCAACTGCAACTTCAATAAGCACAGACAAAAGTTTCAAACCTAAACAGAAATATATTTGGAAAAATCACTGATGATTCACTGATTAAATAAAAAAAAATCTGAAAAGTAAGAAATGACATTAAAATTGACATATTTTTCATTTACAGTTTGATTTGTCTATTGGGTGATTCACAAAACTGAAACTCACTTGTGACAGAGGGAAACAGCAGAAACAGTTGACTTGCAGCTCCATAAGTGTTTTTGCTGACACACTGCAGAGTGGATGTGTTTGTGAGAGGCTGATATAGAGTGATGGAGCTCCTCAAGCCTGTGCTGCTCAATCGCTCTTCACTGATGAACGTGTTTGAAGAGTTAGTGACAGGACGTCCAGACAGATGCCACTCCAGTTTAGGAGAGGGATTCCCATTAACCTCACAGAAACACACCATTACATCAGTTCTGGTACAGCTGGATAGGTTAGAGATTTTAGGGGCTTCTGAAAAAGAGAAAAAGGTAATAGTGTGATGCATATACTGTAGATATATAGGTGTCTTACAGAGGAGAAAAGAAATTATGCAACAAAATCTTACACTGAACATGTAATGTGATGTTGTTCTGTGCTGTTTTGTTCTTGTCCTGTAGCTGGTAGGTTATAGTGCAGGTGAAAGTGACTCTGTGTTGACGGTGAGTAGCAGTGAAGTTCAGATCAAAGATGAGCTCCTTTAGTCTGCTGCTCTCACTGAGGGGGATTCTGGGAGTGGAGCTCCATGTGAGAGTTGGTGGAGGAGAGGAGCAGAGAGTCTCAGCAGAGCAGCACAGACTCACAGAGCTCCCCTCCAACACCTGCAACACCTCCTCCTGATCCTGCACCTCCTTCTGCTCCACATACAGCTGCACTGTGGGTTTGGGAGGAGACTCTGCAATGCACACACATTTATGTTGCACATATGAATATGTTGGTTATAAAGTGACATTTTGGTCAAAGACAATCATCACCACAGTGTTTTTTTTTCCTTTTTCCAAAGATGATTATTTAAAATATTATTGTGCATATTGATCATGAAAAGTCAGTTGGTACAATATCAAAATGTACAATTTATAACATTTTCCAGACATGAAGTCACTCACCAATCACATGTATTGAAACACTGGTTTTTGCATAGGTCCATTTCAGTCCACCTTTACCCTCAATCCTGAAGTAATATTGACCACTGTGAATTGATCTGACTTCATAAAAAACAGTGGTACAGTTCCTGTCTTTTAATTTTCCAGTTATACTCCCTCTAATGAAGGAGTTCTGGCTTGATGTTGTTGAGCTGAACACTAGATTTTTGTTCACATCAGTCCCATTTTTTAACCACAGTCCTGTGGCTGTCTCAGTGAGGTCTTTGTCATACGTTTCATTAATCTCAAATCTGCACTTTATGATCACACAGGATCCACTGAGAGCGTCAATCTTCTCTGGCAGACTGATGCTGAAATCTCTACAGCAAACACCTACAACACACATAATAAAATTATTTAAATACAAGCAGAAACAGTGAAGAATTCAGACACACCAAAATATTTCTGTTGTGTCATAAACATACAAAATGCTACAAAAACATTACTTCCAGAATATTCAGTTGAAAGAGTTTTTTTTCAAAAGGCGACATAAGCAGAACAACAGTGGATATAATATATAAAATATTCAAGTACAGTTTGATTTAAAATGTTGTAATATTTTAAGTAATATTAGTTACAAGACGTTTTTAATACACAGTATTGTGTATAAATGTTCTAAAGCAGGGGTGCCCAAACCTGTTCCCGGAGATCGACTTTCCTGCAGAGTTTAGTTCCAACCCTAATCAAACACACCTGTCTGTAATTATCAAGCGCTCCTTGAGATCCTAATTAGCTGGTTCAGGTGTATTTGGTCAGGGTTGGAGCTGAACTCTGCAGGAAAGTCGATCTCCAGGACCAGGGTTGAGCACCCCTGTTCTAAAGTGTCTAAAGCACCACTGTATCACATAGACAAAATAATCAGTTTAACACTTAAATTCACACTTTCATTCATGTCACACCAAACACATCAACCTATTGTAATACAGTATAGATGTGAAGAAGAGAAAGAAAACCACACCTTGTAAAAGAAAACAAAAAAAAAGTATCTTCTCCGCAGTGTCCATTTCTTCTTAACAGTCAGATCTGTATGGAAACATACTTGTAAATCTGCACAAATTAGCAAAAAATAAATCATAGCCCCATAAACAAATGCACTGATTGTTTTTTTGAATTATACTGAACAAAGAGAGTTTAAGGCTTACCAGACAAAACTCTATCCAGTGCAGAAAGACACCAAGTTCTGTGCTGATGATCTGAGACGGAGTGAAACTGTGCTGTGTGAACATACAGTAATATACTGACTAGCAGCTAGTGTACAACTTCCTGTATCAGCACCAGTATATATTGTGTTTAAAGTTATTTCAAAGTAGTATCAAAGAATAATAAAAAGCTGAGCCTCATATTGTTTCTATAATAATAAATATTCACCTTCCTTGTTCAAAGATTACAAATGTAGATCATATAAATAATTTAGCAAACTAAGTATATTTCAGGTTTTGACCTTTAAGACATTCAGTGTCATTCACTGTCATTTCTCATATTAAAAAAAAGAAAAGAAAAAAGTTTCCTGCTCAGCAGTCACACATTAACAGCTTTTCAGATCCTCTTTGTAAACAAAGGTCATTTTTCTCTATGCAAAAAGATACAGTCTGTTCAGATCTTTGTGCAGAAAAGAAGAAACTTCTGCACTGGTGAATTACAAATAAATGAAGTAAGCCAAACTGAATTCCCCAAACCATTTCCTGCAGAACTTTTAAAAGCTTTTGTGTTTTTACATAACCATATATTGTGGCTTTAAGTGGGCACTAAAGATCTTAAGAGATCCAAGTCATTAAGAGATTCCAAGTCATTCAAAATAAGAGGTTCTCCAAGTCTAAAATTTCAACATTCCAAGAAGTATTCCCACACAGGCCAACCAAAATCAGTCCAAGCATCTGTCCATGTTCCTCATACCTTTCCTTTAGAACAGTGGTTCTCAATTCCAGTCCTGGGGACCCTCTGCTCTGCACATTTTACATGTCTCCCTTATTTAACAATACAGGCCATGAACTGAACTAGCAAGCTGATGAGAACACCTTTAGAACAGTGGTTTTCAATCCTGGGGGCACTTCATTTCTGGGACAGAGCCAGCAGAAAAAACCTTAGTGCTGAGCCCTGCTGGGGACTCACAGCACATCACTGTGTATGTGTGCCTTATTAGCACACCTGATTGATATCATCAGCTCATTAGGAGAGAACTACATGAACTCAACTGAGTGTGTCAAATAGGAGAAACATCCAAAATGTGCAGTGTAGTGGGTCCTCAGGACCTGGACTGAAAGCCACTTGTGTATAGTATGTATAGTACAAAATTACATACACATAATATTAAAAATAAATAAATAGAATATATATGCACACTTTTTCGCAATCTTTAACAAATCAATCCATATAAACATAGCTTTTTAAATTACAAGTTTCTAAGACAAACTAATGTCTGAATGTCTGCATTAGATATAAAACTTAAAAAGCAAGTGGCATTAGCAAAGAAATTATGCAAGAGCTTTTCTTAGAACTGACTTGAATATTCTTTGTGAAATACTTTGCTTGAAAAATCAAAGTGAGTGCATTCAATTGGGCCCAAAATTGAATTGAAAATATTTGTAAAAAATAATAACTTAAATAATAAAATAATTTTTTTTTTTTTGGAATACATGTATTTTTGAAAATAGGAATTAAAATCTGTAGGAAAATATTTGTTACATTTTAATTGATGGACACAACATTTTTAGAGCCATTAAATATAAACTTTTCTTGAAAATAATATTATGGTATTTTCCAGCCAGGTTCATTCTGATGACATTCTGATGAGTATTTCTTTTCTTACACATCATCCATCTAATTGGCAAGACATATCATATCAGTTTTCATTTACGTTTACATTTTTTTAAAGGGGTCATCAGATGCTAAGTTCACTTTTACATGTTTTTTGAACATCAATATGTGTTGGCAGTGTATGTACACATCTACCCTATAATGATAAAAATCCATGCAGTGTTTTTTAATTAATCTGTAAAAATAATATCCCCTTTTTCAAATCAAGCCATTCTCAGATGCCTGTCGGTGTGGCATCACGATAGTTGATTGACATGAGCGTCTTACCTCAGATCAGCTGTCACAGTCCGACCTCCATTGTTTTGATGCTGGAGCAGGGATGTAAGTTAAACCAGAATATCTGCGATCGAGCCATTGTTGTGTTGCTGGATGTAATAATGAACATAGTGGTAGTCATTTACTCCCGTCATCTGAGCCACTGAAGATGCAGTGGGTTACGTTTGTTTTGAAATGCGGAATGCGCCTCCCGATCTACAAATATTTGTCTATGTTCGCACAAATCATTCATGATTCAGCTTCACTTATAGCAGAAGAGAGTATAAGTGTTTTTTATGAATCTTTGCGATCGCCTTTCCTACTAATGTGCTAGTTAGCAAGTTTAGCAGCTAAACACAGCTAAAGTAAACAGGTTCGTCACTCCACAGAGAGAAGAGAGGGGCGGGGCGAGCAGAGCTCATTAACATTTAAAGCAACCTCGACCAGAACAGGACGATTTTTGCAGAGCTGATTATGGCAAGGTAAAAAGGGTGTTGTTTTACACTACCATTGAGAATTTTTAACCAAAGTATATTATACACTTTTCATTAAGACCCTAAAGAATCATATCAACTTGTGGAAAATGGGCATCCGATGATCCCTTCAAAGCTTTATTGGCCAATTCTGATAACTTTCCGACAATATCTCTATTATATACACACACACAAAATATACAAAACGATATGCCCACCTGCCTAATATGCTGTTGGTCCTCCACATGATGCCAAAACAGTGCTGACCCATCAAGGCATGGACTCCACAAGACCTCTGAAACTGTCCTGTGGTATCACCAATATGTTAGCAGCAGATCGTTCAAGGCCTGTAGGTTGCAAGAACCACTGTGGATTGAATTTGTTGGTCCAGCACATCCCAAATACACTCAATCAGATTGAAATCTTGGGAATTTGGAGACCAAAGCAACATCTTGCACTATTTGTCTTGTTCCTCAAACCATTCCTGAACGATGTGTGCAGTGTGAATTATCCTGCTGAAAGAGGCCACTTCCACCAGGGAACACCACTGCCATGAAGGGGCGCAGCTGGTCTGTAATTATTTCGGTTGGTATCGTGTGTGAATGGATGGACCCAGGGTTTCCCAGCAGAACACTGGCCAGTGCATCACACTTCCTCCACTGGTTTGTCGTGGTCCCACAGTCCATCATGTTGGCATCACTTCCCTAGGAATATGGCACACACATAGAAAGCTGACCATGTGATGTAAAATAAAATGTGACTCATCTGATCTGCTAACCTTGTTCCACTGCTCCATCATCCAGTTCTGATGCTCATGCGTTTATTGCATACGCAGTTTGCATATGCATTCACTTCATTATGAGTTTAAAAAAATGTGGCTGGACTATCAGCTTCCTGCTCAGCATTCACACATAAACAAGTGCTTTTCTCATCCACTCTATTAATAACAAAAAAATTGTACAGACTAAAAGCATCTTCTACAGTTTAATCAGATCTCTGTGCACAAGAAAGAAGTGTCATATAAACCTTCTAAACAAAAAGCTCATCATTAAGAAAAACTGAAAAATAATATGAAAAATATTAAGGGTTTACATTTTATCTGCTATTCCAACTTAATTTACACACAACTATAAACAAACCATTAGGCTACTGAATTACCAATCATGTTTTTTGAATTTTATGGTATAAATGTGACAGATAGCTTGCTTCTAACAACATCCGACTTAATGGAAGAAGGTTGTCCGTCGTCGGGGGAAATACTAACACTTATACAAACAATGAAATGTAAATATGTACAAAAATATCGGGTCCTAAGTAAACTTGCGTTCCTATTCCAGAGTTTAAAATAAAAAAGAGAATTTAAGACAAGTTTACCAGCTTAAATGAGAAAACAGTCTGTCCTGTGTAGTTACGGTTGCTGAGTGAGTTACACAGCACAGAAAGGATAACACATATTGCAACCTCCCTGAAAGCAATTTCAACAGTGTCCCCTCAGATTTTTCAGCCAATTGCATATTGAATGCAATTTCCAAAAGACGAAAAATAGCCGAATAATATTTTTATATCTGAAATAATATCACGCCGGTGTAATTCGATCGTTCAGTGCCACACATCAGCTGCCAAATTCAAATCTGCGTTCAAACTGCGCATTATAACCAATCACACACGATTCTGTTGAGCTTATGAACGCAATGGCCAATCAGAGGCGTTCAGATGAATCATTGCTGAAATGACGTGTTTTGTAGATGTGCGTACAATTAAAGATATTCATTTCAAAATGTAAACAGCTTCAGTGATAACAGGAGCTTCCGAAAGTGCTTCAGCTCTGAATATAAGTTAATGATAATGTTCTTTGATAAAGTAAATATTCTTTGCTCTGTTTCCATACAATCCAACTGTTATAATTAGTACCTTACAATTTTTTTTTGTCAGTGGTATTAAAAATATTGTTAACACTTTAGAATACATTTCCATTAGCTAATGTGAAAACAGTTGTTCATTGTTAGTACATGTTAGTTCATAGTGCATTAACTAATGTTAACAAGCCCAACTTTTAATTTTAAAAATGCATTAGTAAATGTTGAAATTAACATGATCTAAGATTAATAAATGCTATATTAATAAATGCTATAGTCAAGGTCAAAATCGGGGGCACAATTGAACTCCATTATATGAAGAAAAATCCTGAAATATCTATCCATCCATTTTCACCCGCTTATCCGGAACCGGGTCGCGGGGGCAGCAGTCTAAGCAGAGACGCCCAGACTTCCCTCTCCCCAGACACTTCCTCCAGCTCTTCCGGCGGAACACCGAGGCGTTCCCAGGCCAGCCGAGAGACATAGTCCCTCCAGCGTGTCCTGGGTCTTCCCCGGGGCCTCCTCCCGGGGGGACATGCCCGGAACACCTCCCCAGGGAGGCGTCCAGGAGGCATCCGGAACAGATGCCCGAGCCACCTCAACTGGCCTCTCTCGATGTGAAGGAGCAGCGGGTCTACTCCGAGCTCCTCCCGAGTGACCGCGCTCCTCACCCTATCTTTAAGGGAGCGCCCAGCCACCCTACGGAGAAAGGACTCATTTCGGCCGCCTGTATCCGGGATCTTATCCTTTCGGTCATGACCCAAAGCTCATGACCATAGGTGAGAGTAGGAACGTAGATCGACTGGTAAATCGAGAGCTTCGCCTTACAGGTCAGCTCTTTCTTCACCACGACAGACCGGTACAGCGACCGCATTACTGCAGAAGCTGCACCGATCCGTCTGTCGATCTCCCGCTCCATCCTTCCCTCACTCGTGAACAAGACCTCCAGATACTTAAACTCCTCCACCTGGGGCAGGGACTCCTCACCAACCTGAAGAGGACAAACCACCCTTTTCCGACTGAGAACCATGACCTCAGACTTAGAGGTGCTGATTCCCATCCCAGCCGCTTCACACTGAACTGCAAACCGCCCCAGTGCCCGCTGTAGGTCCTGGTTCGAGGAAGCCAACAGGACAACATCGTCCGCAAAAAGCAGAGATGAGATCCTGTGGTCCCCAAACCAGACCCCCTCCGGCCCCTGGCTGCGCCTAGAAATCCTGTCCATAAAAATAATGAACAGGACCGGTGACAAAGGGCAGCCTTGCCGGAGTCCAACACGCACCGGGAACAGGTCCGACTTACTGCCAGCAATGCGAACCAGACTCCTGCTCCGGTCATACAGGGACCGGACAGCCCTTAACAAAGGACCCCGGACCCCATACTCCCAGAGCACCCTCCACAGGACACCGCGAGGGACACGGTCGAATGCCTTCTCCAGATCCACAAAACACATGTGGACTGGTTGAGCAAACTCCCATGAACCCTCCAGCACCCTGAAGAGGGTATAGAGCTGGTCCATTGTTCCACGACCAGGACGAAAACCGCATTGTTCCTCTTGAATCCGAGGTTCGACTATCGGACGAATTCTCCTCTCCAGTACCCTGGCGTAGACCTTCCCGGGGAGGCTGAGAAGTGTGATCCCCCTATAGTTGGAACACACTCTCCGGTTCCCCTTCTTAAAAAGAGTGGCCACCACCCCGGTCTGCCAATCCAGAGGCACTGTCCCCAGCCTCCACGCGATGTTGCAAAGGCGTGACAACCAAGACAGCCCTACAACATCCAGAGACTTTAGGTACTCAGGGCGGATCTTATCCATCCCCGGGGCCTTGCCACCGGGCAGCTTCTCAACTACCTCGGCAACTTTAGCCCGGGAGATGGTTGAGTCCGCCTCTGAACCCCGGGCCTCTGCTTCCTCAATGGAAGACATGTTATTGTCTTCCTCAATGGAAGGCGTGTTGACAGAGTTGAGGAGATCCTCGAAGTATTCCTTCCACCGCCCGACAATGTCCCCAGTTGAGGTCAGCAGATTCCCACCCCCACTGTACACAGTGTTGGTAGGGCACTGCTTCCCCCTCCTGAGGCGCCGGACAGTTTGCCAGAATCTCTTCGAGGCTGACCGATAGTCCTTCTCCATGGCCTCGCCGAACTCTTCCCAGACCCGAGTTTTTGCCTCCACAACCACCCGGGCTGCCGTCCGCTTGGCCCACCGGTATCTCTCAGCTGCTTCTGGAGTCCCACGAACCAACCAGGCTCGATAGGACTCCTTCTTCAGCCTGACGGCATCCCTTACTTCCGATGTCCACCACCGGGTTCGGGGGTTGCCGCCACGAGAGGCACCAGAGACCCTACAGCCACAGCTCCGAACAGCCGCGTTGACAATGGAGGCGGAGAACATAGTCCACTCGGACTCAATGTCTCCATCCTCCCTCGGAATCTGGTTAAAGCTCTGCCGGAGATGAGAGTTGAAGACCTCTCTGACAGGGGGCTCTGCCAAGCTTTCCCAGCAGACCCTCACAGTACGTTTGGGCCTGCCGAGTCTGTCCAGCTTCCTCCCCCGCCAACGGATCCAACTCACCACCAGGTGGTGATCAGTTGACAGCTCCGCCCCTCTCTTCACCCAAGTGTCCAAGACATACGGCCGGAGGTCAGACGAAACAACCACAAAGTCGATCATCGACCTCCGCCCCAGGGTGTCCTGGTACCACGTGTACTGATGGACACCCTTATGCTCGAACATGGTGTTCGTTATGGACAAACCGTGACTAGCACAGAAGTCCAACAACAAAACACCACTCGGGTTCAGATCAGGGGGACCGTTCCTCCCAATCACGCCCCTCCAGGTATCACTAGAATCGCCCACGTGAGCGTTGAAGTCCTCCAGTAGAACAACGGAGTCCCCGGTCGGAGAGCTTTCCAGCACCCCTCCCAGTGACTCCAGAAAGGCCGGGTACTCTACACTGCCATTCGGCCCGTAGGCACAAACGACCGTGAGAGACCTATCCCCAACCCGAAGGCACAGGGAAACGACCCTCTCGTCCACCGGGGTAAACTCCAACACATGGCGGCTAAGCTGGGGGGCTATAAGCAAGCCCACACCAGCCCGCCTCCTCTCACCGCAGGCGACTCCAGAATAGTGAAGAGTCCATCCCCTTTCGAGGAGTTGGGTTCCAGAGCCCGAGATGTGCGTGGAGGCGAGCCCGACTATTTCTAGTCGGTATCTCTCAACCTCCCGCACCAACTCTGGCTCCTTCCCCCCCAGTGAGGTAACATTCCATGTTCCTATAGCCAGATTCTGCGTCTGAGGATTGGGTCGCCGAGGCCCCCGCCTTCGACCGCCACCCATCCCACAATGCACCGGTCCCATATGGTCCCTCCCGCAGGTGGTGGGCCCACGGGAGGGCGGCCCCACGTCGCTTTTTCGGGCTAAGCCCGGCTGGGCCCCGTGGGGTAAGGCCCGGCCACCAGACGCTCGCATACGAGCCCCAACCCCAGGCCTGGCACCTATGTTCTTTTTCAGCCATATGGGTTTTGAAAATACTTTGATCCTGAAATACTATCCTCAAAAACCATAATTTCTTTACGACTGAAGACAGAAAGACATGAACATCTTGAATGACAAGGGGGTGAGTAAATTGTTCGTGAATTGTTGCTCCGGAAGTGAACTTCTCCCTTAACTTCACTCGTTCAAAAACTTTCACCAATTACTTCCATAGCAAATGCCTCACTGTAACCTTCCTCAAGGGAGGAACTTTGAATATTCCTTAAACAACTACAATGACAATCTTTTGTCCACACTAAAATGCTATTGTATGACTGTATATACATAACCCATAAGTTGTATGACTTTTTTAGTTTTATGGTTCTTTTAGCTTCCATTTCAAGCTTGAAAGCTCCAGTCAACACTTATTGTAATACATGTGAAAACATGGTTGTGTGAGCAATTTTAGTTCAGATGGTGATACTTTCATACGTTGTATCTTCTGATGGATCAGAGAACACTTCTTCGATCTTTGCCTCCTGCTCTAGTATGGTTTAATTTTCCTTCATCACAGCTGAGATGCTGCTGTTGGGCTGATCACTTCCTGTTGAGCTCTCTTCCTCTGATACTCCACCAGGATAACATCGGACCACAGCGTCATCTTTTGTCAATGAGGAGACGCCCCTGATCTCATCTGACTCTGGTGGTGGCATCTTTGTGAAGTCAATGGAGGCATAATAGAGGGGTTCTTTGCGATTCTGGGTGGCAGCTCCATTTGGTGACAGCATGGCGGTATTGGCATAAACAGGGTCACTCTCATCTCCAGCAGTGGAGATCTGTGGAATATTCTGCTTTTAAAACAATGAAATGAGTGTGTTTTTATATTTATTTAACAGAAGTTGAAATATTTCAAAATAAATAACTGCAACAAAAAACACATTTTGTCACAAACTAATGTGTGAATAATGTTGAACTGGGGTGTGTTTCCCAAAAGCATCATTAGCTAACTATGTTGGTAATGACAGAACTTGTGACCATCTTGCTTTTGGGAAACGCACCCCTGAATGACTGTGCTAATGCATCAGTAGCCATTTCAGTGTGTATTTGCAAAACACTTTAGTTTCCAGATATACTGCTCTGAAGGTCTCAAGCTACAGTTTCTAGAACTCAACAGGAAATGACTAAAGCACAAATGAGAATGAATCCCAACATTTAAATGATAATTTAAATGCTAATAGGCTTTGTAATTATTATAACTGTTCATTTGATAATCAACTTTAAGGTGCTAATGAATGTGACAAGATAAAATTAGCTGTTATGTATTACTCACACTGAATGTCCAGCATCACTGATGAGTTTTGGCTATCATGTTTGTTCTGAGCTGTACAGTGGTACCAGCCTCTGTGTTTCAGGTCGGTCCTATTGAAGGTAAGAGTGTGTCCAGTCTGCAGCTGCTCCAACTGTCCTTCACTCTCTCTGGACCAGGTGTAGTTCAACACTGCTGGATTTGCATCACTGCTGCAGATCAGAGTCACTGAACTGCCCTCCAACACAGAGCTGGAGGGAATCACAGACACTGATGTGTTTTTAGGTGAATCTGAAAGGAAAACAAATTCAGGGCCTCACAATAAAAACCACAATAATATAATTCATAATTCAAAACTAAAAAGCATCACAAAGCATCACATACACTGAACATGTAATGTGATGTTGTCCTGTGCTGTTTTGTTCTTGTCCTGTAGCTGGTAGGTTATAGTGCAGGTGAAAGTGACTCTGTGTTGACGGTGAGTAGCAGTGAAGTTCAGATCAGAGATGAGCTCCTGTAGTCTGCTGCTCTCACTGAGGGGGATTCTGGGAGTGGAGCTCCATGTGAGAGCTGGTGGAGGAGAGGAGCAGAGAGTCTCAGCAGAGCAGCGCAGACTCACAGAGCTCCCGTCCAACACCTCCTCCTGATTCTGCACCTCCTTCGGCTCCACATACAGCTGCACTGTGGGTTTGTGGGGAGAGTCTGAAATAAACAAAGATTATGCAGAATGATGAAATCTGGTAGGACACAATCATTATTCTTTCAAGAATATAAGAAATCTGAAAGACACACAAATAAATTATGTTCTAACTGTGATTTCATAATTTCAGATAAATAATAAGGCGGTGATACAGATTTTATTGTACTGTATTAGATCACAACTAGTCATAATATTTCCAGATTTAAGTCACTCACCGATCACATTTATGGAAGTTGACTTTTTATCATAGGTCCATTTCAGTCTACCTTTACCCTCAATCCTGAAGAAATATTTACCATTATGATTTGAAGTAATATTTTAAAAGACAGTGGTGCAGTTCTTTTCGTGTAGTTTACCAGTTATTTTCCCACTGAAGTGATTAGGTTTGGGATTGCTGGAATTAAACATTTGATTGTTAACCATATTTGTTCCATCTTTGAGCCACACTCCTGTAGCTGCACTTTCAGTGAGGTCTCCATCATACTTGTCCTCAATCACAAACCTGCAGTGTATGATCACACATGATCCACTGAGAGCTTCAATATTTTCTGGCAGACTGATGCTGAAATCTCTACAGCAAACACCTACAACACAAACATAATAGAAACGTGAGAAATAATTAAAAAAACTATTATAAATATCAAGAAAAGAGGTCTGGAATGTTTTATTTTATTTTTTGTTAATTTAGTTTATAAATGGAATTATACTCCAACCTTTCAACAGAAAAGCGAGAAGAATTATTTTATCTGCTGTCCGGATGTCCATATTTTCATTCAGTAAGGAATATCAACCTATAGGTGAACCGCAAAATGCGTCCCCAAAAAAGGAAGGAAAAAAGATAAATCCAACACTAGGTAAACTGATTCTAAAAATTCTGTTATATATTATCTGTTATAATACTTAACTCAGTAGCACTGACAACATGCAATCAAGATGAATAAATACTGCAATGAATTTGGAATTAGATATTTAAACAATGAGGTAGTTTTGCTTTATCCATATAAAAATAAGAATAATTAGAAATTAATAATTAATAATAAATAATTTAGTGTTTTTTTTTTTTTTTGATAATGTACAGTATTTGTAATAATGCTTATCATTAATTAAATAAAGACAAATCTACCACTGTCCATATAATATATCCTTTTTTAAACTAATTTAACATATTGGATATGACAGCATCTGTTTATGTTCAATGAGTATATTAATTTTTAGATTAATTTAATAGATGTAAAACAGCAAAAAGGAAATCAAAATCTGACAGAGGGAATTTGTAAAAGAAACTTAATCTGACCTTCCTGAGAGCAGAAAGTGTGGGAAACTCCTGTTTAGATCCCAAGTTTCTGATTGTAACTCCTGCTGCTGATTAGAGACAGAGTGAAGCTGTGCTGCAGAAACAAAATCTGAAGCATAATCTACTGACTTGCATCAGATCTATTATAACTTCCCTTCTTCATCACATCACACCAGTACTTCCTGGATCAGCATTAACATACATTGTTCACACAAAGACTTTAATTTAATTTCTATTAATAAAGTCTAATTTGTCTAATTTGTACATTTGTCTAATTTAAGTCTGTTGTCACACAAAGCTATAGTATGTCTTCACGAAACCTCAGATGTAGTGCACAGGTTTTATAGATGTATGAGGGAGAGGGAAAAAACTCAGGTGATAATATTAAACAATATTATAAATAAACAATATTATAAATAATAAACAATATTATAACTGTATGGGAAAAAAACTAAAATAACTTAAAATTCAACTACAGTGTTACATGAGCAACAGTCTACAGTATCTCTGTGGATAATGTGCTCATAATGCTGCTCACTGCTGGTCAAATGATGAAGCAGCAGTACAGTTCATTAGCACTTTGGATAACGTTTTCATTTTAATGAAATATTTTTAACCAGAGAGAAAAACATCAGAATCAGAAGAATCATGCAAGATGTAAAGAAAAAAAAAACATGTACATCACCTAAAAAAAAGAAAAAAAAAAAAAGAATCAAAAGCCACCAGAATCAAGAGTCAAAAAGCCACCAGACTGGGCCAAAAGGAAGCCATTTACAAAAGCTTTTTGGATTAATGCACAGACCGACAGCCTGGAATGTGTGAACACAGACAAGCGGGTGAAACAAACACACAAAAGTTCCAGTGCTGTGAGACTATGGATGATTTCTAATGGCACTGTGCACCCTTGAAGGGCACTGTAGATAGGGGGCACCACATGACAGGTCAGTCCAATTCTCTTACTCATTATTTACGTAATCAACACTTTGAAGCTCCAAAAAGCCTAAAAGACATTGTATAACAAATAATAGGCCTACCCGAAAATATATTGTCAGAAATAGTACATAAAATGACACAGAAATGAAAACAAACAAATAACTAGGGTCCATGTGCACATAAAATGTTTTGTAATACATCAGGCTTATAAAACGTAAGGAATCCATGTGCAGTTAGTTGTTTTCTGTTAGATTATGAATGCAAATGAAAACTCTTAACAGGTGAAATCTCATGTCTTTCATGTGGAAATATATGCAGTATATAAAAATCCAGAAATCACAGCTGACTAAGGAAGAGGAGATAAAATGTCTATTTGTTATTTATTGTGTGTCACCTCTCTTAATGTTTAGAGTCTCATATTCAGAGGGTGGAGCAGAAAGCTGAAGGGAAGCATATGTGCCGGCTGCCTCATTCTGAGCCTGAAAACAAAAACGCTCTTCAACACCATCATCATTATGTTGCCTTACTATATCTACTATTCACTTAAAGAGACTCACCTTCAGCTTTATGGTCAATCTGGAAAATAGTAGACTAGTTATTAAAAAGAGTTCAAGCTCAGCACATCAGTACATTTATCTGTTTGAGAAATGTGCTGTTCCTGTCTGAATGACTTACTGTCTTATTTTGTAGAGTCCAAGTCCAACAGTCAGAGCGTACAGAACCAGAATCAGTGTTAATATGATCAAGAATAAAACCGTAGACTGTTGACAATCTAAAAACATGAAACATGAAAAATATAGGACACAATAGAAAAGAGAGAAAAGAAAGAGTCTCAATACTTCCAAAGTCGTATTTACATGGAGTGCAGCATCATGACTTTGTACCAAAACAGAAGAATACTTTTTTTTCTTGTTTATTAAGTACAGTGATTTTTGGAGGCAATTACAGGTGTTGTACAGTCTGACAGCTTTATGTATATTTTCACAATACAGCAGTCTAAGGTGCCTTATGTATTGTATAAAACGGTTTCAACATAATAAAAATATAAAAATTTGACATAAAACATAATTTTACCAAGCTAAATAAAAATAAAATAAAATTTACCTGACTCCTGAGGAGTGACATGAAGCAAATGAAACAGTTGACTTGCAGTTCCATGAGTGTTTTTGCTGACACACTGCAGAGCAGATGTGTTTGTGAGAGACTGATGTAGAGTGATGGAGCTCCTCATTCCTGTGCTGCTCAATCGCTCTTCACTGATGAACATGTTTGAAGAGTTAGTGACAGGACGTCCAGACAGATGCCACTCCAGTTCAGGAGAGGGATTCCCATCAGCCTCACAGAAACACACAGTTACATCAGTTCTGGTACAGCTGGAGGATGAAGAGATCACAGGGGCATCTAAAAGTATTAAAATTACAAAAGCAAAAACTGTAATGATTCTGCTCCTGTCAATGATAAATGTTACAGTTCAGTACTGCTGGATTTGCATCACTGCTGCAGGTCAGAGTCACTGAACTGCCCACCAACATGAAGCTGGAGTCAATTTCTGAAGCTGATGTGTTTTTACGAGCATCTGAGAAAAACAGATAAAAGATTGATATGGCGAAAAATACTGGACTACTGGGGAAGTGAGGGTAGCTAATATTTCTGTAAGTTACATACTGTACAAAGTGGCCCAATTATTTGACATAAGCATCACTTAAAAATATATGAATTAATGTATTTGCATTAGGTAACATAACATCAAAAGTGGCATTTGTTTTAATGCTAATGCCATTTTGTAAGATGTTAATGTCATGTAACTGCTCAGAGACATGAAGGCAGAGGATCAAAACACAGTATTTATTGAAGGGGTAATCGACAAAGTCCAAAAACAGGCAAAGGTCATGTACAATCACACAACCCAAACAAAGACTGAGAGATTTGGAACAACATTAGTGAGATTAATTATGACAGAATATTATTTTTTATATGAACTACGCCTTTTATTAACACTTATGATCTCTGTTTTACTACTGCCTCTGTCCTTTTCAAACTGGTTAGAAACATTTTGTCACAAATGAATGTGTGAATAATGTTGAACTGAATGACTGTGCTGATGCATCAGCAGCCATTTTATTGTGTATTTGCAAAACACATTAGTGTCCAGATATACTGCTCTGATGGTCTCAGGCTACAATGTCTGGAACTCAACAGCAAATGACTGAAGCACTAATGAGAATCAATTTTGAGTTTGTGAACTTCAAGCTCTAAATGTATTAAATTAAACTGAAATAAACAGTAATGTGGTAAGGTTAACAGAACAAATGAAAGGCTTTTTAATTATTATTCAGGATTAAATTGAATAAGTTAAGGATAAATTAAATTTAAGGATAAATTTCTTTTTTATAGTAGCTATTAATTTGTCATAACACAATAACAGTGTCAAAATTGTTCATTTTATAATTGCCTTTAAGGTGCTAATAAAATGACAAGGTAAAATTGGCTGTTATGTAATACTCACACTGAATGTCCAGCATCACTGATGAGTTTTGAGCACCATCGGGGTATTATATATGAATAAAATACATTGTCAGATTTTAATTGAATGGATTATTGCCACTTTTCTTACAAACCAGTGCATTAACAAACTCACAAACATCAGTGTGTATTTAACACATGTATTTTTTTGCTAGTAATTCTTATGTGTCTGTATTTTTATGTGTCTGAAAACACTGAATCTTTGTGATATAGGCTAAAAGCACTGAGCGTATCTATTTGGCTCAGCGCCAGACAAGGCGCAAAAGCACGTTGGAATTTAGCAGTTAAAGTTTAAATGCACCTGTGATTGTCCGCATCGAAATTAACATTGGTTAAAATCAACAAGTTTTGGGGGGCTGGAGTGGGTCAAATAGAATCTGAGGTGGTACAAATCAGATTGGAGCGGTACCCCTCGGTTGAAATCGCATTCAATTTAGCTTTTCGCGTTTAAAATCGTATTTCAGAGGTGAAGGGGTTGGTCCTTCAGATCATTGCAGGGGGGGCTTCAGGATGTCAAGCTCCCCCTTGATGCCGGGCCTGAGTGCAACACTGCTGGATTTGCATTGAGTCACTGAACTGCCCTCCAACACAGAGCTGGAGAGAATTGCTGAAACTGATGTGTTTTTTGGGGCATCTGAGAAGAAAATATAAAAAGATTGGTAGCGGAAGGAATAACTGATGCCATTTTGCTTGATATTTTATCTAATGCGAAATTATGTGTAGCAATACCATGTGTCCAAAAGTGTTCAAATATGTTTTGGGGCTGTAAGAAATTATAATCTGCCTCAAACAAACTTCCACTCTAAACTATGTAGACTATTCTCCTTTCTGTACAAAGAGCTTAATTTTCATAGAGATAATTCTTCCTGATCTCAATCATATGTAAATAGTATCACCGAAGCGTTACTTCATCACTTATAGTGTGGGAGCGGCAGTAGGCCATCAAGAACCATCTGCTGACCAAAAAGGTACATGAATATAATTGCTAGGGATTCTAGATAATCTTATCACCTTAACATTTGGTTTTTCCCATCTGAAAGACGACCAAAGATGCAGAAACGGAAGGCTGTCACTTTCATTGTTATCCGCAATTTACATTTAAGACGAAACTTCATTAACACGTCTAGCAGAAAGATAAACGTAATACAGTATAAATATTTGAGCTTAGGATGCCTGGATTCATTCAGACTCTGCTGAATCTGAAGTGCTGCCTGTACTTTGTCACTGCTACACTGTAATAAAAGTTATTCTTCATCAAGATCTTCGACATCCTCATCACTTTTTCTTACAGGGCCATTGTATATATACTTTTTTTAGTGTTAAAGTGACAGTTCTCCCAAAAAAACCCACTGACTTTCATTGTATGAGTAAAATCAAAATATCTTCTTTAGTGTTTTACAGAAGAAAGAAATTCATACAGATTTGAAATGGCAAAAAAAAGACTGTCATGAAAGAATGTTTGAAGAATATACATCCAAACTATTGTGCTGACACATCGACTAAACCTATGGACTGAAACAATCCATTTTATAATTGACGTTAAGGTGCTAATAAATGTGACAAGGTAAAATTGGCTGTTATGTAATACTCACATTGAATGTCCAGCATCACTGATGAGTTGTGGCTGCCATGTTTGTTCTGAGCTGTACAGTGGTACCAGCCTCTGTGTTTCAGGTCGGTCCTATTGAAGGTAAGAGTGTGTCCAGTCTGCAGCTGCTCCAACTGTCCTTCACTCTTTCTGGACCAGGTGTAGTTCAACACTGCTGGATTTGCATCACTGCTGCAGATCAGAGTCACTGAACTGCCCTCCAACACAGAGCTGGAGGGAATCACAGACACTGATGTGTTTTTAGGGGCATCTGAAGGCAAAGCAAATTCAGGGCCTCACAATAAAAATCACAATAATATAATTCACAAGTCAAAACTAAAGAACATCACAAAGCATCACTTACACTGAACATGTAATATGATGTTGTTGTGTGCTGTTTTGTTCTTGTCCTGTAGCTGGTAGGTTATAGTGCAGGTGAAAGTGACTCTGTGGTGACGGTGAGTAGCAGTGAAGTTCAGATCAGAGATGAGCTCCTGTAGTCTGCTGCTCTCACTGAGGGGGATTCTGGGAGTGGAGCTCCATGTGAGAGTTGGTGGAGGAGAGGAGCAGAGAGTCTGAGCAGAGCAGCACAGACTCACAGAGCTCCCCTCCAACACCTCCAACACCTCCTCTGAAATACACACAATTACATTATGTTGTTTTAACTGTCATTTCATAATTTAAGATAATGATAGTAATACAGATTTTATTGTGCTGGATTAGATCACAACTAGTCATAATATTTCCAGCCATAAGTCACTCACAAGTTAATCACATTTATTGAAGTTGACTCTTTACTATAGGTCCATTTCAGTTCACCTTCACCCTCAATCCTGAAGTAATATGTACCATTATGATTTGCAGTAATATTGTAAAAGACAGTGGTGCAGTTCTTTTCACGTAGTTTTCCAGTTATTTCCCCTTTGAACCGATTAGAATTCTGGTTCCTGGAGTTAAACACTAAACTGTTGTTCATATTAGTTCCATCTTTGAACCATGCTAACCGTAGCCGTCTCAGTGAGGTCTTTGTCATGTTTCATTAATCTCAAATCTGCACTTTATGATCACACAGGATCCACTGAGAGCTTCAATCTTCTGTGGCAAACTGATGCTGAAATCTCTACAGCAAACACCTACAACACACACATAACAGAATGAGAAATAATTTAAAAATTTTTATAAATATCAAGAAAAGAGGTCTGGATTATTTTTGTTTTTGTGTTAATGTAGTTTATAAATTGAAATATACTCAAACCTTTCAACAGAAAAAGAAGAATTATTTTCTCTGCCATCCAGATGTCCACCTTTTCATTCAATGAGGAACCTATAGATAAAAAGCAAATTGACCAAGAATAAAAAAGAAAGAAAGAAAGAATGAAAAATGCACTACTGGGTAAACTGAGCCACCCCCTGCACACCTAATTTATGCACAAATTCTGTTATATCATATAGCACCGACAACATGCAATCAAGATGAATCAATACTGCAGTGAATTTGGAATTAATTACTTAGAAATTAATGATTAATAATAAATAATTTAGTGTTTTTTTTTCATAATGTATTTGTAATAATCATTAGTTAAAGTCAAATCTACTAGACATTTAAAATGGTCCATATAATATATCATTTTAAAAAATGATTTAATATATTGTATATAACAGCATCTGCTTATGTTCAATGAGTATATTATTTTAGTTTATTGTAATGGAAGTAAAACAGCAAAAAGACAGATCTGACAGAGGGAATCTGTAAAAGAAACTGAATCTGACCTTCCAGAGGGCAGAAAGTGTGGGAAACTCCTGTTTAGATCCCAAGTTTCCGGCTGTAGAGATGGACTGAAGCTGTGCTGCGGAAACAGAATCTGAAGCATAATCTACTGACTGGCAACAGATCTATTATAACTTCCCTTTTTCATCACATCACAGCAGTACTTCCTGGATCAGCATTAACATGTATTCATGTGCATAAACAGAGCCTTAAATTTAATTCTTGGAAAGTCTTTTGCTGCCAAAACTATATAACCTACATAAACCTGTACATTCCATCTAATTTCAGTCTGTTGCTCACACAGAAAACTTGAGATGTAGTGGATGATGTATGAGCAGGGGGAGGGGAAAAAAGTCAGGTGAAAATGTAGTAAATAATAAACAATATTATATTGCAAAGAGTCTCGGCAGAGCAGCGCAGACTCACTCAGAGCTCACCTCCAACACCTCCAACACCTCCTCCTGATCCTGCACCTCCTTCTGCTCCACATACAGCTGCACTGAAATACACACACATTTATGTTGTACATATGAATATGTTGATTATAAAGTGACATTTTGGTCAAAGACGATCATTACCACTTTTTTTTTCTTTTCTCCAAAGAAGATAATCGAAAAAATCAGTTGATCATGAAAACCTGATCATGACAACCATAAACCTGAGCCTCTCTCTCTCTCTTTTCTTTTTTTATTTTGAATACTAAATAATAGTCAGTCACTGTCATTTCTAATGTTAAAAAAAGAAAAGAAAAAAGTTCCACCAGCTTCCTGCTCAGCATTCACACATTAACAGCTTTTTATATCCTCTCAGTGAATAAAGGTCATTTTTTCTTTAGATAAAAAGCATCTGATACAGTCTGATCTGGGTCCACATTTAGAACCGTTGCCTACACACAAAACCTGCCCTGAAAGATACGTATTATATGAATTATATGAAGATATGTATTATATGAAGCATATTTGTAGTGGATGCGCTTGATCACTTTTTCTGTGGCGTGCTGTGTTTTAATGACAGTGAGGAGTGCTATAGGTGCACAATAATTAATTTTTAAACTAAACTACTAAAATATTTTTGTAGCGAGAACAATGATCAATGATGAACACTTACTTCGATATTTTGGTGGACACTGGATTTAGTGGTTGAATGGTCCATTCTCCAGTTTGAATAGGTCCAGTTGGTCTGATGCTATGGGGGCCCATATGCACTGAGTGCAATGCACTGTTGTGACACTTTTAACCCATAACCATCACTAAAATTTTGTGTGACTTGTGCAACAGTAGACTTTCTGTTGGCTCAGACCAGAAGGGATA
The DNA here is from genome assembly GCA_012976165.1 of Labeo catla. Taxonomy (NCBI): domain Eukaryota; kingdom Metazoa; phylum Chordata; class Actinopteri; order Cypriniformes; family Cyprinidae; genus Labeo; species Labeo catla. The sequence continues at coordinate 26,236 of VONZ01001497.1, forward strand.
GCCTTTGTTGCCCTTGTGCATCAATCGGCCTTGGATGCATAACATCCTGTTGATGGTTTGCAGTTTGTCCCTGTTCATCATCCCTACATCAGTTCTGATACAACTGAAGGGGTTAGTGATTTTAGGGGTATCTGAAAAAAATGAAAAATATAATATTTTTTAATATGAGAATATAAGGAAAACAACATTGTATTTAAACACCGTACAAATGTTCTAAAGTAAATGTCTGTAAGCACAGCAGAGTATGTGAAGCACCACAGAATCACATAGAAGGAATAATAATAGTTTAGCACTTAAATTCACTCTCATTCATATCACACCAAACATGTCAAACTATAATTAAAAAATAGATGTGAAGAAGAGAAATGAAACCACACCTTCTAAAAGAAAGCAGAAAAGAATCATTTTCTCTGCTGTGTCAATCTCTTCATTAACAACTGCTCAGTCCTGTAGGGAAATGCACATTTGTAAATCTGCACAAATGACAAAAATTAAACTCATGGAAACCATAAATCTAGCTGCACGAAAGAGCACATTTATTTATCATTTTTCAAACAGATATTCATACATTCATTGCAAGCAATCTACAGTTCCAGCGCCTAAATATTACTTGTAAATAAAACTTATATTATTGGGGTTGTGACAAACTGTACCAAATTGCACAAGTGAAATGATGCAAATATGCTGAAGGTGGCGCTGTTGTCTATGACATACGGCTGTCAGTAAAACTTTTCTGCCCTGTTCAAGAAACGTTCAAGAAATGTAGCATATTTTTATAATCATATTTTAAAAATGGACAATCTAAAAGTGTCAGCTGTTAAAAAATAAATAAATAAAAAAGGAGAGTGATCAGTTCAGAGGAAGAGGTAAGAGATGGAGTACAGAAATGAGACAAAAGGCAAGTTTGGTGGGTTTACCATGGTAATACCATGATACTGAATGATTACCACATTCACATTGACACTCCAAGCCACTTCAAAAAATTGTGCAATTGTTTTGCCATCCAAAAAACACGCCCCGTTGAGACAAGGCTGAGAGGAGTGAACTTCAACTGAATACCATGATACAAAATGACTAAGATGTATTTACAAACAAATAATGCAAGTGCTTAACAGAGAAACCACAGCACTATTTATCCCATTAGCGTTTGACAGCCACAAAGTGTCACTTTTTGTGTTTGTTGTAAGTAGTATTTCTATTGTTTATCGTCTAAACCATGGCCATCTATTTTTTTTTTTCATTTTTTCCCAAATATATTTTAAATAAATGTCACTTTTATTGTTGCTTTGTTTTTTTCTCATGTTGTTTTTTAACAGGAAATCACAAAACTGGTGAGGTTTATTCTAAACATAATGCAAAACTGTACATTCCTCCAAAATGTAACTTACAGTTGACCTATTTAATTAAAAAATAAAACTATTGTAAACTGTGACTGTAGCTTTTGAACTTTAAGAGGCCAGTCGCTTCATTATTTTTAGTTTAAAACAAAATTATGGCTGGACTGTCAGCTTCCTGCTCAGCATTCACACATTAACAAGTGCTTTTCTCATCCACTCTATTAAAAAAGAAAACTTTTTTCTCCAGACCAAAAGCATTTTATACAGTCTATTCACAATGCATAGACGCTGACAATCACCAGATTAGATCATGTCACTTCTTAAACTTTTCAAGACCCGACAAACACCAACTAAGCATGTTCAAACGACTGGGGGTAACACGCTGATCCAACAACATCTGACGAACTCAACTGTCTGTTATTAGCATTTGTCAGCATCTGTCTATGCAGTGTGAATTGGCCTTAGGAAGGTTGTCAGTAGGGGGAAATGCTAACACTTATACAAACAATGAAATGGAAATATGTACAAAAATAGCTGGTCCTCCTAAGTAAACTAGCATTAATAAACCAGCATTTAAAACAAAAAAAGAAAAATTAAAACAAGCTTTCCAGCTTGAATGAGAAAACAGTCTGTCATGTGTAGACACAGTTACTGAGTGAGTTCCACAACACAGAACACAATTTGTGCCGCTCAGATTTTTCAGCCAATTGAATTTTGAACGCAGCTTCCAAAAGACAAAAAAGGCCGAATAATACTTTTTATATTTCATATAATATCACGCCGGTGTAATTAGATCGTTCAGTGCCACACATCAGCTGCCAAATTCAAATCTGCGTTCGCGCTGCACATTATAACCAATCACACACGATTCTGTTGAACTCATGAACGCATTGGCCAATCAGAGGCGTTCGGATGAGTCATTGCTGAAGTGCGGTGTTCTGTTCAGTGCGCGCTCACTAACTGAATTTGCTCTGTAGTGAATTCTCACCAGAAACCAAATGTCCAAATGTGCGTCCGATTTAAAATAGTTATTCATTTCAAAATGTAAACAGATTCAGTGATTATAACAGGAGTTTTTGAGAGTGCTTGAGCTCCTAACAGAAGTTAATGATAATGTTCTTTGATAATGAAGGCTACATATTCTTTCCTCTCTTTCCAAGTGTTAGAATAACTAACTTACAATGTTTTTATTAAATTCACGTTAAATACAAAGATAAGTCATATTAAAAATATTTGTAACACTTTATAATAAGGTTCCATTTGTTAATGTTAGTTAATGTATTAACTAACATTAATGAACAATACATACAGTATTTATTAAGCTTTGTTAATGTTAGGTAATGAAAATACAGTCGTTCATTGTTTGTACATGTTAGTTTACATTGCAATAACTAATGTTTACAAGCACAACTTTTGATTTCAATAATGCATTAGCAAATTTTGAAATGAACAAAGAATTAAAATGAATTTAAAATAATAATAATAATAAAAGCATGGGTTTACAGTGTGGTACTTACACTCAAAGTAAATGAGGTCAAACTGTAAATATTAAAATATCGTTTCAAGAGTATAGCCACAAAATGTAAAGAATATGCATATATTTTGCATGATTTGTGAATTTTGTAAGCATTTTACAACTTTGCTGCAGTGACATTGCAGTGACCTGTCACTTGCAGATGAGATTAGGAAACAACAATGATCCAGTTGGTTCCTTTTAAGAAAACAACTAATTCCTTAAACAACTAAGACGGCAATCTTTTGTCCACACTAAAACGTTACTGTATGACTGTATATACATAACCCATAAGTTGTATCCCTTTTTTACTTTTACAGTTATTTTACCTTCTGATTCAAGCTTGAAAACTCCAGTCAACACTTACAGTAATACATGGGAAAATATGCTTGTGTGAGCAATTCTAGCTCAAATGGTGATACTTTCATATGTTGTATCTTCTGATGGCTGGGAGAACACTCCGATCTTTGCCTCCTGCTCTAGTATGGTTTGATTTTCCTCAGACTTCATCACAGCTGAGACGCTGCTATTGGGCTGATCACTTCCTGCTGAGCTCTCTTCCTCTGATACTCCACCAGGATAACATCGGACCACAGCGTAGTCTTTTGTCAATGAGGAGACGCCCCTGATCTCATCTGACTCTGGTGGTGGCATCTTTGTGAAGTCAATGGAGGCATAATAGAGGGGTTCTTTGCGATTCTGGGTGGCAGCTCCATTTGGTGACAGCATGGCGGTATTGGCATAAACAGGGTCATTCTCATCTCCAGCAGTGGAGATCTGTGGTATATTCTGCTTTTAAAACAATGAAATGAGTGTGTTTTGATATTTATTTAGCAGAAGTTGCAATATTTCTTAATGAATAATATACATTGAGGGAACTTACCCTGTCAGTCAGAACGAGTCCAGGGTCACTGTCTTGTCTGGGCCTGGGCCATCTTCCTCTTCTGAAAAATAATTTCCATGTGCACATGATCAAAGAATACTGACATAAACATCAGCCAAGTATGGATTTGGACATATGACTGGGGCAAAGAATTTTTAAAGTTTAAGACATTATTTAATTATTGCTTAAGTTGGGAACCTTTATTCCCACTAAACGCCACAGCAAAAATTATATATATATTTTTAAAAATAGAAAATACAGTGCATGTACCTTACAAAGATACGTAAAATGCCACACAAGATCGTCACAGTAGCTCCAACAGCTGCTCCAACCCAAAAAGAGAAACAATGGCAACCTAATAATAATTAAAAGAAAAAAAAAGTTTTGGGAGAACCAAAGAGAATCTACCAGCTATATGCAATAAAAAGCATTGAATTCTACTGAGGCTAGTGATTCTGCTTCCTCCTAGTTTGAATTGTGGTTAGTAACAAAAGTGGTTTGTGTCTGAAGCAAAAAGAAGGCTCTTTTGCAGCTTGTTTAAATAGACATTTACACATGATGTGTGAAGTAATGAAGAATTAAGCATTTGTCTTTTCTCTAATGTAAAAACTGGAAATGAACACCACCCATTAAACTGTATTAAATGTATAAATAATGGTATTTAAGATCATGCATCTGTAAATGCTTTAAACATTAAACCCCAAAAATCAGTAAATGTCTATAAAAATTACCTGACTCCTGATAAGTGACATGAAGTAAATGAAACTCTTGACTTGCAGCCCCATGAGTGTTGTTGCTGACACACTGCAGAGTGGATGTGTTTGTGAGAGACAGTGAGTTGACAGTGATGGAGCTCCTCAAGCCTGTGCTGCTTAATCGCTTTTCACTGATGAACGTGTTTGAAGAGTTAGTGACAGGACGTCCAGACAGATGCCACTCCAGTTCAGGAGAGGGATTCCCATCAACATCACAGAAACACACAGTTACATCAGTTCTGTAACAGCTGGAGGATGGAGATATTTTAGGGGCATCTGAAAGTATTAAAGTGAGAAAAACAGAATAACTGTAATGATTTTGCTCTTGTCAGTGATAAAGGGACGTGTCCCTGCCAATATCCAGCAAACTGTCCCTAGCAACAATTTTAATCAAACAATTAAATATATGTATATATTTTTGTAATTTCGGATGCATCTGAAACGTGATACCATTGATAAGAAGTTAAAGTAAATAGGCTACATTAGAAAACTGTGCGCTTTCAAGGATGCACATTTAATACATCGCACACCGGACGAGAAGCACAGCGCTGCAAACTGTTAGCTGAAATATCCACAAGATAAAAACGACACTGAAATAAGAGCGTGCGGTTTATCTGTCAGTCAGATGCGCATAAAAGTTGTGTTCATTCCTTAATAACCTATAAATAAAGGCTTTATGTGACATGAAACTGTGGTCAAAGGTCTATCATTAATGCGAAAATGATTGGGTGGTCGGGGGTGGGTGGTTTAACTTGTCCCCACCAATGTCAAAAGCAAGCCTATGCCCTTGTAGATAAGCACTGATATGAGTTATTTATGTGTTTTAAACCTAAATCACAGCGGTGTCCATCTATGAGGAATGAATGTACGCTGGTAGCCAACCATAGCAGTGGCCGTTTACTTCCAAGTCTACAATCCACCACGACTATTCAAAACAGAGCATTTTGATGAAGGGGGGATAAAAGCAGGACAGAAAATAGCCTATTACTTCTAAATTTTGATGTTCTTTGATGTAAAAATCTTGATAACACTCTAAGTTGACCTCAGAGAACAGTACAAAAGAAAAAACAAAGGCAGTTCATGACCCCTTTAACTGTCATCGTTATTTTAACACTTGTATTTTCTGTTTTCCACTGGCTCTGTCCTCTTTGCACTAGTCAGATCAGCATGCTGCAAAAAACACTGTCACAAACAAATGTGTGAATCATGGTTAAGCTACAGTGCTGATGCATCAACAGTCATAAGAATGCATCTGGAAAAGCCTTACTGAAGAGAAACCAGATATACTGGTCTGGGCATTTAAATTAAATAAACATAAAAGTGGTAAGGTTAACTTAAAGGCTTTTAAAATATTTTATGGCCTTGAACATAGTAAAGATAAACATTCTTCATAGAGTCGTAAAGGTCTTTGCACACTGAGTCCGAAATTCTCGTCTGAAATTTTCACATATAAAATAAATACGACCTCACGTTGTGTCAATCACCTTTACACACTGCCTCCAAAACTTTCGTCCCTCATAAAAAAGTTTGGATCAGGTTCGATTTTCTGTGTTTTCACATCCACAGTAAGCATTGTGATAGGAAAGGATGACGAATATGAAAAAAACGCATACGGAAATTTCACTCAGTGTGCAATGACCTTAACAGTTAATTTTATAATTGACGTTACAGTGCTAATGGATGTGACAAGGTACTGGCTATTGTGTATTACTCACACTGAATGTCCAGCATCACTGATGAGTTTTGGCTGCCATGTTTGTTCTGAGCTGTACAGTGGTACCAGCCTCTGTCCATTGGGTCAGTCCTATTGAAAATAAGAGTGTCTCCAGTCTGCAGCTGCTTCAACTGTCCTTCACTCTCTCTGGACCAGGTGTAGTTCAACACTGCTGGATTTGCATCACTGCTGCAGATCAGAGTCACTGAACTGCCCTCCAACACAGAGCTGGAGGGAATCACTAAAGTTGACATGTTTTTGGAGCCGTCTGAGGAAGATAAATGATTAATTTAGGAAGGAATAACCAAAGACTTCAGATATACAAAGATGTATACCCAAAGCACTCCTATAACTTATAATTGGGACAAAGTGCAACTTGCAATATGGCAGAATAGTCCTGCCTTCTACATAAAAGAGCCAATCATGGCACTGCCAAAACAATCAACATTTTGAGACACATGCTTAGAACTACACATTAGCTGCTCTAGACCAAAATTAAGCATTTTTAAAAGCTACTTGAGCATAAGAAACAAAACTTATGATGCAGTTGTTGTCAGATTTCATTCAAAAATTAGTTGTTTCCTCATTCAGAGAGATTGGAGCTGCACTTGCATGATTGAAATAGCAGCCTGAGAGGCGTTTCAAAGATGGCCACCAAATGAAATTGCTTGCTTCAGAGCACCTTTGGAAGAACTGTTTGAAAGTGCCATTACATATACAATGCCATGTGGTTTGGTATTTTGTCATTTAATGCAATAATATTCAGACATTAAGTGACTCAAGTGTCCAAAAGTGTTTAAACATTATTGGGCCACTTGAGAGTATATCGAGGGGTGAGAACCAGAAGGGCGTAAGTGATATTTCACCAACTTTACAGCAGGGCCAAAACTAAAATTTTCACATGTCAAGTCACATGTGCCTTTTTGGCACCAATGTTTTCTTCCATGTATAAAAATATGGGTGCATGACAATATGAACAAAGCATTACACTAAAGGAGTAGTTCACTTCCAGAACAAAAATTTACAGATAATGTACTCACCCCGTTGTCATCCAAGATGTTCATGTCTTTCTTTCTTCAGTCATAAAGAAATTATGTTTTTTGAGGAAAACATTTCAGGAATTATCTCCATATAGTGGACTTCAATGGTGCCTGCAAGTGTGAACATCCAAAATGTAGTTTAAATGCAGCTTCAAATGGCTCTAAACGATCCCAGCCAAGGAAGAAGGGTCTTATCTAGCAAAACGATCTGCCATTTTCTAAAACAATAAAACATTTATGTACTTTTTAACCTCAAATGCTTGTCATATCTAGCTCTGCCATGCGCACTCTGTGTAATTCTGGTCAATACAGTTAGGGTAGGTTGGAAAAAGGTTTAGAGCCCTTTGAAGCTGCATTTTTGACATTCACACTCACAGGCACCACTGAAGTCCACTATATGGAGATAATTTCTGAAATGTTTTCCTCAAAAAAAATAATTTCTCTACGACTGAAGAAAAAAAGGCATGAACATCTTGGATGACAACAGGGTGAGTACATTATACATTGAGTACATTAGTACCTTCCCTAGTGAAAAATATATAACAAAAATGTATTTGAAATACTTGCTTTCATACTAAGTATACTACAAATACATTTACATATTATTTACATATTAGTAAACTGATATACTTAAAGTATAAAGTGTAAATTGTAACAACTAATTTTGTGGCATAAGTGCAGTTATGCTTTTTTGGCACCAACTGTCTTTATTTTAAAATTATTAAGAATTCACTTGTTTCCTTTTGCCAGTAGAAAGAGCTCATGAAGAGCTTTCATTTGAAATACATATATCTCCATTTCACTCAAAATGTCACTTACGCCCTTCTGGTTCTCACCCCTTGATATATACTTCTGCTCTAGTCTTAAAGAGACAGTTCTCCTAAAAAACCCACTGACTTTCAATGTATGAGTAAAATTAAAATATCTTCTTTAGTGTTTTACAGAAGAAAGAAGTCCATACAGATTTATATCCAAACTATTGAGCTGATACATCGGCTAAACCTACAATCAGCATCCAGGACTGAAAACAATCCATTTTATAATTGACTTTAAGGTGCTAATGAATGTGACGAGGTAAAATTGGCTGTTATGTAATACTCACACTGAATGTCCAGCATCACTGATGAGTTTTGGATGCCATGTTGGTTCTGAGCTGTACAGTGGTACCAGCCTCTGTGTTTCCAGTCAGTCTTATTGAAGGTAAGAGTGTCTCCAGTCTGCAGCTGCTCCAACTGTTCTTCACTCTCTCTGGAACAGGTGTAGTTCAACACTGCTGGATTTGCATCACTGCTGCAGATCAGAGTCACTGAACTGCCCTCCAACACAGAGCTGGAGAGAATTGCTGAAATTGATGTGTTTTGTGGGGCATCTGAGAAGAAAATATAAAAATATATTTGCTTGATATTTTATCTAGTGTCCAAAAGCATTCAAATACGTTTTGGGGCTCAAGAAATTATAATCTGCCTCAACCAAACTTCCACACTAAAATATGTAGACTATTCTCCTTTGCTTACAAAGAGCTTAATTTTCATAGAGATAATTCTTCCCGATCTCAATAATATGTAAATAGTATCTCTGGAGTGTTACTTCATCACTTATAGTGTGGGAGCGGCAGTAGGCCATCAAGAACCATCTGCTGACCAAAAAGGTACAAGAATATAATTGTTAGGGATTCCAGATAATCTTATCACCTTAACATCACCTTAACTGAATAACCAAAAGATGTGGGAACAGAAGGTTATCCCCTTTTATTGTTATCCGCAATTTACATTTAAGACGAAACTTCATTTACATGTCTAGCGGGAAGATGAACGTAATACAGTATAAAATGTTTGAGCTTATGATGCCTGGATTCATTCTGACTCTGCTGAATCTGAAATGCTGCCTGTACTTTGTCACTGCTACGCTGTAATAAAAGTTATTCTTCATCAAGATCTTCGACATCCTCATCACTTTTACTTACAGGGCCATTGTATATATACTTTTTCTAGTCTTAAAGAGACAGTTCTCCCAAAAACCCACTCACTTCCATTGTATGAGTAAAATCAAAATATCTTCTTTAGTGTTTTACAGAAGAAAGAAATTCATACAGATTTGAAATGGCAAAAAAAAAAACACTGTCATGAAAGAATGTTTGAAGAATATATCCAAACTATTAAGCTGACACATTGGTTAAACCTATAATAAGCATCCAGGACTGAAAAAAAATCAATTTTATAATTGACTTTAAGGTGCTAATGAATGTGACAAGGTAAAATGGGCTGTTATGCAATACTCACACTGAATGTCCAGCATCACTGATGAGTTTTGGCTGCCATGTTTGTTCTGAGCTGTACAGTGGTACCAGCCTCTGTGTTTCAGGTCGGTCCTATTGAAGGTAAGAGTGTGTCCAGTCTGCAGCTGCTCCAACTGTCCTTCACTCTCTCTGGACCAGGTGTAGTTCAACACTGCTGGATTTGCATCACTGCTGCAGATCAGAGCCACTGAACTGCCTTCCAACACAGAGCTGGAGGGAATTGCTAAAATTGATGTGTTTTTTGGGGCATCTGAGAAGAAGATATAAAAAGATTGGTAGAGGAAGGAATAACTGATGCCATTTTGCTTGATATTTTATCTAATGTGAAATTATGTGTAGCTGAATTGTCCAAAAGTGTTCAAATATGTTTTGGGGCTGTAAGAAATTAAAAGCTACCTCGACCAAACTTCCACTCTAAAATATGTAGACTATTCTCCTTTCCTTACAAAGAGCTTAATTTTCATAGAGATAATTCTTCCTGATCTCAATCATATGTAAATAGTATCACCAAAGTGTCACTTCGTCACTTATGGCGTGGGAGCGGCAGTAGGCCATCAAGAACCATCTGCTGACCAAAACGGTACATGAATATAATTGCTAGAGAGTCTAGATAATCTTATTACCTTAACATTTGGTTGTTCCCACCTGAAAGACGACCAAAGATGTAGGCTATAACTTTTATTGTTATCTGCACTATACATTTAAGACGAAACTTCATTGACATGTCTAGCGGGAAGATGAACGTAATACAGTATAAAATGTTTGAGCTTAAGATGTCTGGATTCATTCTGACTCTGCTGAATCTGAAATGCTGCCTGTACTTTGTCACTGCTACGCTGTAATAAAAGTTATTCTTCATCAAGGTCTTCGACATCCTCATCAATTTTTCTTACAGGGCCATTGTATATATACTTTTTCTAGTATTAAAGAGACAGTTCTCCCAAAAAACCCACTTACTTCCATTGTATAGTAAAATCAAAATATCTTTTTTAGTGCCTTACAGAAGAAAGAAATTCATACAGATTTGAAATGGCAACAAAACACAGTCATGAAAGAATGTTTGAAGAATATATCCAAACTATTCATCGGTTAAACCTACAATCAGCATCTAGGACTGAAAAAAATCCATTTATAATTGACTTTAAGGTGCTAATGAATGTGACGAGGTAAAATTGGCTGTTATGTAATACTCACACTGAATGTCCAGCATCACTGATGAGTTTTGGCTGCCATGTTTGTTCTGAGCTGTACAGTGGTACCAGCCTTTGTGTTTCAGGTCGGTCCTATTGATGGTAAGAGTGTGTCCAGTCTGCAGCTGCTCCAACTGTCCTTCACTCTCTCTGGACCAGGTGTAGTTCAACACTGCTGGATTTGCATCACTGCTGCAGATCAGATTCACTGAACTGCCCTCCAACACAGAGCTGGAGGGAATTGCTAAAATTGATGTGTTTTTTGGGGCATCTGAGAAGAAGATATAAAAAGATTGGTAGAGGAAAGAATAACTGATGCCATTTTGCTTGATATTTTATGTAATGCAATACTATTCAGAAATTATGTATGGCTGAATATCCAAAAGCATTCAAACATGTTTTGGCGTTATTGTATATATACTTTTTTTAGTCTTAAAGAGACAGTTTTCCCCCCAAAAAAATCTTTTGGACCCTATAGACTTTTATTTTTAAATAAAAGGTCCTCGGATGCCCAGAACTCCACAAGTTGATATGATTCTTTAGGGTCTTAATGAAAAGTCTCTAATATACTTTGATTAAAAATTCTCAATGGTTTTGTAAAACAACAAAGCAAAAATCATCTCATTCTAAGGGGTTGTTCCTTTAAATGCAAATGAGCTCTGCTCACCCCGCCCCCTCTTCTCTCTGTGGAATGACGAGCTTGTTTACTTTAGCCGCGTTTAGCCGCTAAACTTCCTAACTACCACATTATAAGGAGAGGTGATCACAAAGATTCATAAAAAAAAGGATTTTGCACACACTTTTGCTGTAAGTGAAGCTGGATCATGAATGATTTGCACAAACATAGACAGATATATGTAGATCGGGAGGAGCATTCCCTTCACAAACAAACTTAATCCACTGCATTTTCAGAGGCTCAGATGTCGGGAGTAAATGACGACCACTACGTTCATTATTACATCCAGCAACACAACACCTCAGTCGCTCAATTGGAGATATTCTTGTCAAACTTACATCCCTGGTTCAGCATCGAAACAAGGAAAGTTACTGGACTGTGACAGCTGGTCTGAGGTAAGAGCTCATGTCAATCAACTATGGTGGGAGCGGCCTCTGTGGGTGTGAGGCCACACCGACAGGCATCTGAAAACGGCTCGATTTGAAAAAGGGGATATTATTTTTACAGATTAATTAAAAACCACTGCATGGATTTTTATCATTATAGGGTAGATTTGTACATACACTGCCAACACACATTAATGTTCAAACAACATGAAAAAGTGAACTTAGCATCTGATGACCCCTTTAAGGCAAAATCAGAATGTTTCTTGTGTTCTGCAGAAGAACGAAATTCATACAGGTTTGAAATGACACAAGAGAGACTAAGGGAGACTCATGACAGAATATTCATTTTTGTGTGAACTACGCCTTTTCTTAACATTTATGATTTCTGTTTTACTACTTGCTCTGTCCTTTTCACTCTGGCTAGAAAAGCATGACAGTAACTGCAACAAAAAACACATTTTGTCACAAATGATACTATTGAACCGAACAATTGTGCTGATGCATCAGCAGCTATTTCAGTGTGCATTTGCAAAGCACATAAGTGACCAGATATACTGCTCTGAAGGTCTCAAGCTACAATGTCTGGAACCAGGGGCGTTTCTAGGATTTTAAAACATCCGGGGCTGATGTCAAAACATCAGGGGCTAGTGGTGTTGGGTGGGAGCACACATAAGATTTTGTTAGACACAGGTGGTTGAACCTAGATGGGGTCCGGGGGCATTAAACTGGGTTTTAAAGACCTTGTCACACTATGAACAATAGTAAATATCATATCAAAACATTATAACAAAATTTTACAAAAATATGTTAGACAAATAAAATAATAAATTTGAAGATGTATTTTTAACTGTAGCAAATATATATTTGCATGCAAAAATAGGGCCCTATTTTTTTCCCCAAATTTCGTTTTTTTTTTTGTTTTCTGTTTTAATTTTCTGGACTTCTTTTTAATGGTTAAATTTAATTTTATTAATCAAAAATGTAATTAATCATGTGTAATTAATTAAAACCATGAATCTTATAAAATTTACCGTCAATTTATCAAGAGTTAAGAAAAATTACATGTTTAGCACCCCATGAAATGTTTTATTTTTTCTGACCTTACGTTTTATTGTCACCAAATATGTTTTAGCATGTCTGTTTATTTGAATGCATAAAAACAACTTTTATTTATTTTTACAATGGCCTTATGGAATTCTGTGTTGTGTATTTTTCTGGTTATTTAATGAAGGTATAAAATATTAAATAAATTGATCTTCTAATGAAAATTATATTTTATTTTTGGCAAATAAAGGGGATTTACTATTTTTAAAATTGTATAAATATAATTGTATAAATATTAATTAATTAATTAATAGTAGTAGGCACGTATATTATACTGAATGGTTAATAAAGTTAAACTGAACTTTTACTTTGACGGGTTGCTGTGAATACCTGTAAATTTCTGTGTGTGTATTTGACGCTTGTTTTACTCAAATGAAACAGTGAAATGCTCATGAAGTGACTCTCAGAGCAGTTCTGGAGATGTTGTTAATGTATTTATGTCCTCATTTAGTGAAACTGCAGATGCTGCAATCACTGCAAGCGTCACACGCGCATCAGTATTACATGTAAAGAAACCGCGCGTCCGCCCCGTTCATTCATAAAAAGACACGCAGAACATTCGGGGCTGAAGTAAAAACATTCGGGGCTGGGCTGGATTAGCCCTAGCGACGCCCCTGTCTGGAACTCAACAGCAAATGCTCAAGCACTAATGAGAATCAATCCCAACATTTGAATGATAATGTAAATGGTAACAGAACAACTTAGCTTTTTAAGGCTTTTTAATTATTATATGGGATTAAATCAAGATAAACATTTTTATAGTAGCTATTACTATATAATAATAATAATAATAATAATAATAATCTATATCAGGAGTGGCGAACGTTGGTCCTGGAGAGTCGCAGCCCTGCAGAGTTTTGCTTCAACCCTAATCAAACACATCTGAACAAGCTAATCAAAGTCTGAATGGTTACTAGAAAGCTACAGGCAGGTGAGTTTTAATTAGGGTTGGAGCTGAACTCTGCAGGGTTTTGGCTCTCCAGGCCGGGAGTTTGCCACCCCATATCTACATAATCCATATTATAATAATAGTAATCCTTTCTCTGCATTCTCTCTCGAGGCTAAGTAGTAACTGAGTGTCGATATGATAATAAATAGGGCTGGGTATTGTGACCAATTCGGCAATTCGATTCGATTCTTATTTTTATGGTTTCGATTCGATTTCGATTTCGATTTGATTCGATATCGATTAGCTATCAATATTTCATTTAAAATGTTAGTTTTGCAGACATGGGATCCATATTTTGATATAAATGCTGGTAACTGAAACTCTCCTACTTAAGTTTATTACTGAAATATACATCTACATTAATAATAGTTTGTTTGTTTATTTTAAACAACTTTTATTTTAAATGAACACCGTAACAAGAAGTCATAAATATGTGCATCCATTGTACACCATGTAAACAAACTGCAAAATGCACATTACTGTAAAAAAATAAAAAGACTGTAAATGTGCAACAGTGAAATCTATTAAGAACTTCAAACATGTTTAAGAAATAAAACATTTTTCTAAATTCAAAACGTTCAAAACAGGCGCGTTACCATCACGTAGCGTGGTTCCAAAACTTTAATAAGATTTTGAAAACCCTCGTTCTCAACGATATTGTAGGGGCGTAAATCCTTGCAAATCAGCATGGCAATGGCCTCTGTTATTTTCTTAGCGCGAGGTGAATCTGACTGTAGTTTGCAAGCAAACGCAACATCTAGCCGTTGCTGCCCAGAATCAGAAAAACCACACAGCTTGTCAGCGTGTCGTCTGGACAGGTGGTTTCGTAGGTTTGTTGTGTTGTTGCAGAATCTTAGCTCTTGCGGGCACAACTTGCAAACGACGGTAGTTTTGTCGAACTCATCTTTACCGTCACTGCCTTTGAACATGAAATACTTCCATACCTCAGACTTTAATTTCGCCGGGGCTGGCTTCAATTGGCTGCCGTGACCTTCCGCCATGATGATCCTCAGGTTTTTTTGTTGTTGTTGTTGTTTGTTTTTTTAGTGGAGCAATTCGAAAGATGGTGACACCTTCAGGACGAGAGGTGAATATTCATATCCTCTTACGTGAAGCACGCGCATTAAGAATCGATTCGGGGATTTCCCGAATCGATATCGTTGCGTTAAACTGAAGATCGATTAAAATCGGAGAATCGATATTTTTTACCCAGCCCTAATAATAAATAAGTTATTTGATTACTTGCTTTATATCCATTTCACCCAAAATGTCACTTACACCCTTCTTGTTCTCACCCCTCGATATATACTTCTGCTCTAGTCTTAAAGAGACAGTTCTCCCAAAAAAGCCACTGACTTCCATTGCATAAGTAAAATCAAAATATCTTCTTTAGCGTTCTACAGAAGAAAGAAATCCATACAGATTTAAAACGGCAAAAAAACACAGTCATGAAAGAATGTTTGAAGAATATATACAAACTATTGAGCTGATACATCGACTAAACCTACAATCAGCATCCAGGACTGAAACAATTCATATTATTATTCACTTTAAGGTACTAATAAGTGTGACAAGGCAAAATTAGCTTTTATGTATTACTTACACTGAATGTCCAGCATCACTGATGAGTTTTGGATGCCATGTTGGTTCTGAGCTGTACAGTGGTACCAGCCTCTGTGTTTCCGGTCAGTCCTATTGAAGGTAAGAGTGTCTCCACTCTGCAGCTGCTCCAACTGTCCTTCACTCTCTCTGGACCAGGTGTAGTTCAACACTGCTGGATTTGCATCACTGCTGCAGGTCAGAGTCACTGAAC
Source organism: Labeo catla (assembly GCA_012976165.1). Lineage (NCBI taxonomy): Eukaryota > Metazoa > Chordata > Actinopteri > Cypriniformes > Cyprinidae > Labeo > Labeo catla. The sequence continues at coordinate 41,892 of VONZ01001497.1, forward strand.
TGCCCTCCAACACAGAGCTGGAGGGAATCACAGACACTGATGTGTTTTTAGGGGTATCTGAGAAAAAATAAGAAAAAACTGATGCCATTTTGCTTGATATTTTATCTAATGTGGCAACATTCAGAAATTATTTAGGGCCACTGTATATGTACTTTTGTAACACCACACCAGCAGAGGGAGCCCTCACCCACTGACTGACTGTTGCTGCTCCCTCTGCTGCTTCGTTTGTTGGCCATAAAAGGAGGCCATTTTCAAACAGGAAGCTGCGAAGTATTGTTTTGCTCTTGTGGACTCTACCAAGCATTTATCCCTGTTTTCGTCATTGCCACGGTTTTGTTTTATTATCATAGTTTTGCTTTTGTTTCTCCATAGTTCTGTCTAGTTTTTGCCATCGTTCCTTTCCTTGTTTGTTTGTTACTTTCTGGACTGCTCTCTCTGGTTTTTGGACTCTGCCTGTTTTGTGGATCACGATATTGTTTTGCCTTCGTCACTCTGTTTGTCTGGATACTGACCCTGCCTGTCTGACTACAATCTGTAAATAAAAGCTCGCACTTGGATCTTACATGCTTCCTACGAGTCCAGCTTGTTACAGAATACTTCGCCTACCAAAGATCCAGCGGCTTCTACACAGATCACACCATGGACCCAGCATCACGCCTCGTTCGACTCCGCCAAGGTAACCGGCCAATTGAACAATATGTTATGGACTTTTGTGAGCTCTGTCACTTGGTGGATTTTCAAGACAGCTTTCTTAAGGACATTTTCTTTTTTGGTTTAGACAAGGACATTTCAGTTAAACTGCCATCCCCAAGCCTGTTCACAAGATGGCCGCCATCCCCAAGCCTGTTTACAAAATGGCTGCCCCGTCTGAGCCTCATCAAGTCAGAATCATCTCATCCAAATCTCATCTCGCCATGTCTGCTGCACCCAAATCAAATCAAGTGATGCCTGATCCTCCGGTGTCAAGTCAAGTCAGGGCTACACTTTCTGTACCAAGTCAAGATACAGCTGTTCTCCTTGAGCCAAGCCAAGATACAGCTGTTCTCCATGAGTCAAGCCAAGATACAGCTGTTCTCCACGAGTCAAGCCAAGACACAGCTGTTGTTCTCCACGAGTCAAGCCAAGTCACAGCTGTGCCCCACGAGTCAAGCCAAGTCACAGCTGTGCCCCACGAGTCAAGCCAAGTCACAGCTGTTCCCCGCGAGCAGCCAAAGTCACAGCTGTTCCCTACGAAGTTTCAAGTCACAGCTATTGTTCCCCACTTGAGTCAAGTCCGCGTTACAACTGTTGTTCCTGAAGTCAAAGTCCGCGTTACGGCTGTGGTTTCTAGGTCAAACCATGTTGCTCCTGAGTCAAGCCATGTTACAGCTGTTGTTCCTGAGTCAAGTCACATTACAGCTGTTGTTCCTGAGTGAAGTCAAGTTACAGCTGGGTTGTCTATGTTGAGCCAAACCACAGCTGATCTCCATGAGCCAAGCCAAGTTACAGCAGATCTTCATGAGCCAAGTCAAGTTGCTGCTGTTGTCCCCGAGCCAAGCCAAGCCACAGTTGATCTTCATGAGCCAAACCAAGTTACAGCAGATCTTCATGAGTCAAGTCAGAGTTGCTGTAGATCCATGAGCAAACCAAGCCACAGTTGTTCTTCATGAGCTGTTCCTGAGTCAAGTCACGTTACAGCTGTTGTTCCTGAGCCAAGCCAAGTTACAGCAGATCTTCATGAGCCAAGCCAAGTTGCTGCTGTTATTCCCAAGCCAAGTCAAGCCACAGCTGATCTCCTTGAGCCAAGTCAAGTCACAGCTGACCTTCACGAGCCAAGTCAAGTCACAGCTGGACTGCACGAGCCAGGTCAAGTCACCGTTGTTCTCCTCAAGTCAAGTCACGGCAGACCTCCCTGAGTCAAGTCACGGCAGGCCTCTATGAATCAAGTCAAGAAACGGCTGTCCTACCAGAACCTCACGTATCAGCTGAAACCCCAGAGCCCACGCTCCCAAGCCACGCAGAGCCCACGCTCCCAAGCCACAAGTCCATAGCATCCACACCCTCAAGGTCAACAGACACCCCACTATATACTGTGCTGCCTGTAATGGCTGTCGCCACTTTCAGTGTGTGGGCTGCACACTGTGCTCTAGAGGCCTCATCTGTCCACAAGTCTGCTCCAGAGGCCTCGTCTGTCCACGAATCTGCTCCAGAGGCCTTGTCTATCCACGAGTCTGCTCCAGAGGCCTCGCCTGACTGCGAGTCTGCCCCAGAGGCCTCATCTGACCACAAGTCTGCTCCTGAGGACTCGTTTGTCCACGAGTTCGCGCCTATACCTTCTGAGGTGTCAGCATACGCTGTAGAACCTCCTAAGGAGGTGGCGCCCATTTATGAACTCACTGCCACATCTGCCCTAGAATTGACGCCTATGCCTCCAGAGGTGTCTGCTGTCTGCCACAGCTCCACGGCCCAGGCCCTCCAGGGTTCCACTGTCTGCCACAGCTCCACGGCCCTGGTCCTCCAAGGTTCCACTGTCTGCCACAGCTCCACAGTCCAGGTCCTCCAGGGTTCCACTGTCTGCCACTGATCCACGGTCCAGGTCCTCCAGTGCTTCACTGTCTGCCACTGCTCCATGGCCCAGGTCCTCTAGTGTTTCACTGTCTGCCACTGCTCCATGGTCCAGGTCCTCCAGTGCTTCACTGTCTGTCCCTGCTCCACGATCCAGGCCCACCTCCTCTACATGGACCTGGCCCTCCGTCCCACCCCGTTTTGCCTCTGTTCCCCTACCCTCCTGGACTGTTGTTGTTTGAGCGCCAGGGGTCGCTCCTGGGGGGGGGATTCTGTAACGCCACGCCACCAGAGGGAGCCCTCACCCACTGACTGACTGTTGCTGCTCCCTCTGCTGCTTTGTTTGTTACTTCCTGTTTGGTGGCCATAAAAGGAGGCCATTTTCAAACAGGAAGCTGTGAAGTATTGTTTTGCTCTTGCGGACTCTACCAAGCGTTTATCCCTGTTTTCATTGCCCTGTTTTGGTCATTGCCACGGTTTTGTTTTATTATCATAGTTTTGCTTTTGTTTCTCCATAGTTCTGTCTAGCTTTTGCCATCGTTCCTTGCCTTGTTTGATTGTTACTTTCTGGACTGCTCTCTCTGGTTTTTGGACTCTGCCTGTTTTGTGGATCATAATATTGTTTTGCCTTCGTCACTCTGTTTGCCTGGATACTGACCCTGCCTGTCTGACTACGATCTGTAAATAAAAGCTCGCACTTGGATCTTACACGCTTCCTATGAGTCCTGCTTGTTACAACGTTTTTTAGTCGTAAAGAGACAGTTCTTCCAAAAACAAAAAAGAATATTCTTTTGGACCCTATACACTTCCATAGTTTAGGCAAAATCAGAATGTCTCTTGTGTTCTGCAGTATTCACACAGGTTTGAAAAGACATGAGAGAGACTAAATGATGACAGAATATTTATTTTTGGTTGAATTAGGCCTTTTCTTAACACTTTTGATCTCTGTTTTACTACTGGCTCCGCCCTCTTCACATTGTTTCAAAAAGTGTGACTGTAACTGCAACAAAAAGCACATTTTGTCACAAACTAATGTGTGAATAATGTTAAAGTTGGGTGTGTCTCCCAAAAGCATCGTTAGTTAACTATGGTAATAAGTTCCACTGACGTCTGTTGGTAATGACAGAACTTGTGACCATAGTAGCTTTTGGGAAACACACCCCTGCACGATTGTGCTAATGCATCAGCAGCCATTTCAGTGTGCATTTGCAAAACACATTAGTGTCCACATATACTCATCTGAAGGTCTCAAGCTACAGTGTCTGGAACTCAACAGCAAATGCTCAAGCACTAATGAGAATGAATCCCAACATATAAATGATCATTTAAATGCTAACAGAACAACTTAGAAGCTTTGTAATTATTATGACTGTTCATTTTATAATTGACTTGAATGTGCTAATAAACATGATGAGGTAAAATTGTCTGTTATGTAATACTCACACTGAATGTCCAGCATCACTGATGAGTTTTGGCTGCCATGTTGGTTCTGAGCCGTACAGTAGTACCAGCCTCTGTGTTTTAGGTTGGTCCTATTGAAGGTAAGAGTGTCTCCAGTCTGCACCTGCACTAACTGTCCTTCACTCTCTCTGGACCAGTTCATCACTACAGGATTTGCATCACTGCTGCAGATCAGAGTCACTGAACTGCCCTCCAACACAGAGCTGGAGGGAATCACAGACACTGATGTGTTTTTAGGTGAATCTGAAGGGAAAACATATTTAGGGCCTCACAATAAAAATTACAATAATATAATTCACAAGTTGAAACTAAAAAGCATCACAAAGCATCACTTACACTGAACATGTAATGTGATGTTGTTCTGTGCTGTTTTGTTCTTGTCCTGTAGCTGGTAGGTTATAGTGCAGGTAAAAGTGACTCTATGTTGACGGTGAGTAGCAGTGAAGTTCAGATCAGAGATGAGCTCCTGTAGTCTGCTGCTCTCACTGAGGGGGATTCTGGGAGTGAAGCTCCACGTGAGAGTTGGTGGAGGAGAGGAGCAGAGAGTCTCAGCAGAGCAGCGCAGACTCACAGAGCTCCCCTCCAACACCTCCTCCTGATCCTGCACCTCCTTCTGCTCCACATACAGCTGCACTCTAGGTTTGGTGGGAGACTCTGAAAAAAACACAATTATATTATGTTGTTTTGTCACTTCATCATTTCAGATAATGACGGTGATACTGATATTATTTTACTTGTATTAGATCACAACTTGTCATAATATTTCCAGTCTTTAAGTCACTCACCGATCACATTTATTGAAGTTGACTCTGTAGCATAGTTCCATTTCAGTCCACCATTGCCCTCAATCCTGAAGAAATATTTACCATTATGATTTGAAGTAATATTGTAAAAGACAGTTGTGCAGTTCTTTTTGTGTAGTTTTCCAGTTATGTTCCCACTGAAGTGATTAGGTTTGGGATCACTGGAATTAAACACTTGATTGTTATCCCCATTCGTTCCATCTTTGAGCCACAATCCTGTAGCTGTGTCAGTGAGGTCTTTGTCATAATCTTTTTTAATCTCAAAAGTGCAGTTTATGATCGCACAGGATCCACTAAGAGCTTCAATATTTTTTGGCAAACTGATGCTGAAATCTCTACAGCAAACACCTACAACACAAACATAATAGAAATGTGAGAAATAATTTTAATAATTCTTATGAATATCAAGAAAAGAGGTCTGGAATGTTTTTTTTTTTTTTGTTAATTTATTTTATAAATTGATATTGATATACCTTTCAACAGAAAACCAAGAAGAATTATTTTCTCTGCTGTCCAGATGTTCATATTTTCATTCAATAAGGAACATCAACCTATAGGTGAAAAAAGGAAGAAAAAAAGATAAATGCAACATTGGGTAAACTGAGCCACTCCCCGTACACCTCATTTATGCACAAATTCTGTTATATATTATCTGTTATAATACTTTCTGTAATTAAGAGACATTTCTTTGAGTTTGCAGTAGTACTGATAACATTCAATCAAGATGAACAAATACTGCAATGAATTTGGAATTAGATATTTAAACAATTATTGAATTTTGCTTTAATTAGAAAATTAATGATTAATAATAAATAATGTAATGTGATTATTTTTTTATAATGTACAGTATTTGTAATAATGCTTATCATTAATTAAATAAAGACAAATCTACCACTGTCCATATAACATATCCTTTTTAAACATAATTTAACATATTGGATATGACAGCATCTGATTATGTTCAATGAGTATATTAACTTTTAGATTAATGTAACAGAAGTAAAACAGCAAAAAGGAAATCAAAATCTGACAGAGGGAATTTGTAAAAGAAATTGTAAAAGAAATTGAATCTGACCTTCCTGAGAGCAGAAAAAGTGGGAAACTCCTGTTTAGATGATAAGTTTCCGGTTGTAACTCCTGCTGCTGATTAGAGATGGAGTGAAGCTGTGCTGCAGAAACAGAATCTGAAGCATAATCTACTGACTTGCATTAGATCTACTATAACTTCCCTTTTCATCACATCACAGCAGTACTTCCTGGATCAGCATTAACATGCATTGTTCACACAAAGACTTTAATTTCATTTCTATTAATAAAGTCTATTGCTACAAAAACTAGACAACTTGCATAAATTTGTACATTGGTCTAATTTAAGTCTGTTGTCACACAAAGCTTTAGTTTGGCTTCAAAAAACCTCAGATGTAGTGCACAGGTTTTTAGATGTATGAGGGAGAAAGAAAAAAGTCAGGTGATAATATTAAACAATATTATAAATAAACAAACAATATTATAAATAATAAACAATATTATAACTGTATGGGAAAAATGTGGATAATGTGCTCATAATGCTGCTCTCTGCTGGTCAAATGATGAAACACCAGTACAGTTCATTAGCACTTTGGATAAGGTTTTCATTTTAATTTTAATTAAATCTTTTTAACCAGAGACAAAAAGATCAGAATAAGAAGAATCATGCAAGATGTAAAAACAACGAACATGTACATCACTCACCCACCCCCCAAAACAAAAACAAAGAATCAAAAGCCACCAAACTGGGCCAAAAGGAATGTGCACTGTAAAAAATTTCCCTGTAAAAAAACGGTAATCTACTGGCAGCTGTGGTTGCCAGCATTATACTGTAAAAATACAGTGTGCTACTGTTTTTGAAATTAACAGCAAAATGCCGTTTTGTCATATACAGTATACAACTGTAATTTAGCAGCATATATCTGTTAAATTACATATTACACTGTAAAAAAAATTCCCTGTAAAAAAACGGTAATCTATTGGCAGCTGTGGTTGCCAGCATTTTACTGTAAAAATACAATGTGCTACTGTTTTTGAAATTAACAGCAAAATGCCATTTTGTCATCTACAGTATACTGTATCTGTTAAAATACATACTACTCATAACTCCATGATCTCAATTTTCAATGCATATTATACCCTGCATTTTCTATTTGACTATTACAAAAAGAACAAAGTACAGTTATGTTTTGTTATTTTATTCTGATATAACACTAGATAAACTTTTACAATATTCCCTAAAACAGGCATGCACACAAACATGCATAAGTCTTTATTTATTCATAAAATACAAATGTACTCTCAAATTAGGCTTCAGTGAACACCAGCTAATGTTTTTTTTTTTTTTTTTTAAACAAATGGTTTATAAAAGATATCAGATGAAATGACTAGTGTCTTTAATTAATCGTACCTTTATGTTCCTTTTGAGCTCAAATGTTTGGTTCCCATTTGTTTTCCATTGTATGGGCAAACATTTCTTACAATATCTTAATTTGTCCTCTAACAGAAAGTCCTACTGGTTTGAGACAGCATAAGGTTGAGTTAAGGATGAGATACTTCTGGACTGATGTTCTTCATCATCATCTTGGGTCTTCTTCTGCAGTTTTTCCAGTTATTTTAGACACCTCTTTTCTCCATGCAGCTTTGATCCTCTTTTCTGGATTTATTCCAATAAAGTATCTGAAAAATTAGAGGAGAAAAGCTTCAGAACATATTCTTGTGTATAATCTGATTTGGTCAAATTGAACTTTCTAACTTTCTAAAGAAGTCCACTTCCAGAACAACAATTCACAAATAATTTACTCACCCCCTTGTCATCCAAGATGTTCATGTCTTTCTGTCTTCAGTTGTAAAGAAATTATGTGTTTTAAGGAAAGCATTTCAGGATTTTTCTTCATATAATGGACTTAATTGGTGCCCCGATTTTGAACTTCCAAAATGTAGTTTAAATGCAGCTTCAAAGGACTCTGAACGATCTCAGCCGAGGAAGAATCTAGCGAAAAGACTGGTCTTTTTTTTTTTTGGGAAAATAAAAATGTGTATACTTTTTAAACACAAAAGTTTGTGTAGCACAGGCTCTGAGATGCGAGTTCACGACACTACATACTATTGAATCACGTCAAAAGGTCAAGCTTAACTATAGACCCAGTGTTTACAAAGCGAACACGCAAAGACTAAGAAAGTGCAAGTAAGTCAAACGCTGTTTACAAACAAAAAGGTACAATGATGTCAGACGATTCTGAAGTTATAGGGGAAAAATAAGATGGAGTTTATCTTTTTGAGCCGGAGTACACAGACGATGAACTTAGATGTGATTCATAGTAGTGATGGGAAGTTTGGATCATTTTACCGACTCAGACCTTTGAGTATCGTTCAGCAAAATGAACAAATCTTTTTTCGAGTCATTTCGTTCATTTTAACAAAATATAATTAAAATGTTACGTGTCACTTCCCTAATACATCTACTGCTTACACAAACGTTGATCACGCTACATACAAGACAAAACTATAATGCTGTAAGAAACAGAAAAGATTAATTCATTGTTTACCTGGGTCTTTAGTCTATGATTAGCTCACCTCACCTCTTATCTGACAAGTTTTCAGGTTCGAGTCGTTCGTTCATCACGTGACAGCCCCATAAGATGAACGAACGACTCGAAACGACCCATCACTAATGCATAGCATCGTGGACGTGCATCCCAGAGCCTGTGCTACACGAGCTGCATTTAAACTACATTTTAGAAGTTCAAAATCAGGGCACCAGTGAAGTCCATTATATGGAGAAAAATCATTAAATGCTTTCCTCAAAAACCATGATTTCTGTACGACTGAAGACAGAAAGACATGAGCATCTTGGATAACAAGGGAGTGAGTAAATTATTTGTAAATTGTTGTTCTGGAAGTGGACTTCTCCTTTGACTGAAGCCTCGGAATACACTGCACAAGTCATAGAAATTAATGTAGTAGCTTTGTTTTAGTGAAACAAAATGCAGACATATACTTACCAAGAAGGATCAAGCTAGGAGTCAGGTTACCCATTTTCTCAAGGTCAGAAGGAGTGGCAGACATCTATTAGTAAAGAAAACAATTTAAAATGATCAACAACAACAACAACAACAACAAAAAAAACTAATGTGCTACTTGTTGCAATATTCTACAGAGGCAATAAAACTATTTTACAGAGTAGAATTCAAAACTGATAATTTTCCTATTTACTTACCCATATGCTGATTTAAACTCTGATGATGCGATAGATGATATTTAATGGAGATGTGATGTCTGTTTGTCCCTACAATGCAAAAGAAAACGGGGACCAAACTTTAATACCAACAGATATACAGTAAATGGAGGATAAAGGTAATTAATAGCATGGTTTAGCCAGTTTTCTGAAGTGATTCAATTTGTTTGGGTGAAAACAATTTTGAATTTTGCAGTTCCAGGTTCTAATTTGTGGTTCTTTGGTCTGATATTTTGATATCAGACAAAATTACTGGTAATTAATCATACCTTTATGTTCGTTTTGGAGCTCCAAGGTTTGGTTCCCACTGGCCTTCCATATGGGCAAAACAGTTCTCCAGGACAATATCTTCATTTGTCCTCCAAGAGAAAGTCATACGAGTTTAAGACAGCATTAGGTTGAGTAAATAATGAGATTTTTAGTGAATGATTTCTTGAACAAACAATAGGCAAACTTACATTTTCTTAAAGAATGAATAATTTGCTTCTCTACAAAGTCAGCCTTTGAACTACAAGGATAAGGAAAACATAATGTAAAGAATAGATAGCTTCTCTAGTTAACTAATTACAGACATCCCACACACAAAACATTAAAATAAAGTTTAAAAATAAAATAAAAACCGACAGATTCTTTCGGTCCATCTGCTGCTATTTTTGCAATCGTTAGCAGCGCTTTGAGTAACGTTACGTTCACAGTAATCGTGCAAGAATTATGCATTTTGTTCATACACATGTATCTTTTGCTAAGATGAAGTTCGGAGCATGTTTCAGTTACATAAATTGTGTGATGGTAATAAATAACAAATAAAATGTAGTCGGGGTATATGCTAACGTGCTAACAATGCTATCATATCTTACTTGGTTACTGTTCCATGATTAAAACATGCTATCCTTTCATCAAATTATGCTTTGGTGGCTCTTTATATTGTTAATATTTAGAAGTGTACGCGGTAAGTTAAAACCAAAAGTGTGGTTGCAAATAACAGCAGCAGATAATAGCGGGTTTGAACCTCACGCTAAAATTGTAACCACAAAAGAAAAAAACAAAAACATTATTTCACAAAACGTCATATTTTTACTCAGATAAAGTTTAAGATGTGCGGGTTAGAGAAAAAAAAGCTTCTTACCAGTTGTGTGTTATATGATGCCAGTCTGTACGAAGGGCTGACACTCCTGTGGTAACTTGCTGATTAAAACACGGTCACGAATCCAATTTAAATCCCAAAAGCTTAATTGGATGTTGAAACATTATTTTTTAAAAGTAATAAGTACTTTAGAAATAAAACAATAAAAGGCAGAGCTGCAAAATGACCTCCTGCAGATAAACCAAAATGTCTTCCTTTCCCCTGCACATGTACAATGGAAAATATGGTATTATGCTGTTAAACAACAGTGTCATACTGTTGCTGATCAACATATCCCACAATGCATCGCAAAATATAGTAACTTACTGTTATTATATGAAAACAGCATTTTACTGTTAAATTTCCTTGTAAATTTACAGGAATTTTTTACAGTGTGTGAACACAGAAAAGCAGGTGATACGAATACAGAAAAGTTCCAGTGCTGTTGGACTATAAATGATTTCTAATGGCACTGTGCACCCTTGAAGGGCACTGTAGATAGGGGGCACCACATGACAGGTCATTCCAATTCTCTTACTCATTTTTTACACAATCAACACTTTCAAAGTCCAAAAGACACTGTATAACAAATAATAGGCCTACCTGAAAATATATTGTCAGAAATACTACATAAAATGACACAGAAATGATAACAAACAAATAACAAATAATAAGGTCCATATGCACATAAAAAATGTTTTGTAATGCATCAAGCTTATAAAACGTAAGGAATCCATGTGCAGCTAGTTGTTTTCTGTTAGATTATGAATGCAAATGAAAACTCTTAACAGGTCAAATCTCATGTCTTTCATGTGGAAATATATGCAGTATAAAAAATCCAGAAATCACAGCTGACTGAGGAAGAAGAGATAAAATGTCTATTTGTTGTTTATTGTGTGTCACCTCTACTAATGTTCAAAATCTCTTATTCAGAGGGTGGAGCAGAGAGATGAAGGGAAGCATATGTATCGGCTGCCTCATTCTGAGCCTGAAAACAAAAACACTCTTCAACACCATCATTGTTATGTTGTCTTACTATATCTACTATTTACACAAGGAGACTCACCTTCAGCTTTGTGGTCAATCTGGAAAAATAGTAGACTTTTTATTAAAAAAGAGTTCAAGCTCAGCACATCAGTACATTTATCTCTTGTTTGAGAAACGTGTTGTTCCTGTCTGAATGACTTATTGTCTCATTTTGTAGAGTCCAAGTCCAACAGTCAGAGCGTACAGAACCAGAATCAGTGTTACTATGATCAAGAATGAAACCGTAGACTGTTGACAATCTAAAAACATGAAACATGAAAAATATAGGACACAATAGAAAAGACAGAAAAGAAAGAGTCTCAATACTTCCAAAGTAGTATTTAAATGGAGTGCAGTATCTTGACTTTGTAGCAAAATAGAAGAATACTTTTTTTTCTTGTTTGTTAAGTACAGTGATTTTTGGAGGCAATTACAGGTGTTGTACAGTCTGACAGCTTTATGTATATTTTCACAATACAGCAGTCTAAGGTGCCTTATGTATTGTATAAAACCATTTCAACATAATAAAAATATTAAGAATTTGACATAAAACATAATTTTACCAAGCTAAATAAAAATAAAATAAAATTTACCTGACTCCTGAGGAGTGACATGAAGCAAATGAAACAGCTGACTTGCAGTTCCATGAGTGTTTTTGCTGACACACTGCAGAGTGGATGTGTGTGTGAGTGACTGATGTAGAGTGATGGAGCTCCTCATTCCTGTGCTGCTCAATTGCTCTTCACTGATGAACATGTTTGAAGAGTTAGTGACAGGACGTCCAGACAGATGCCACTCCAGTTCAGGAGAGGGATTCCCATCAGCCTCACAGAAACACACAGTTACATCAGTTCTGACACAGCTGGAGGATGAAGAGATCATAGAGCCATCTGAAAGTATTAAAATGAGAAAAACAAAAACTGTAATGATTCTGCTCCTGTCAATGATAAATGTTACAGTTCAGTGCTGCTGGATTGGCATCACTGCTGCAGGTCAGAGTCACTGAACTGCCCACCAACATGAAGCAACATTATTCAAGATTAAATTTAATGAAGCTAAGGATAAATTAAATTTAAGGATACATTTCTTTTTTTATAGTAGCTATTAGTGTGTCATAACACAATAACAGTGTCAAAATTGTTCATTTTATAATTGACTTTAAGGTGCTAATAAAATGACAAAGTAAAATTAGCTGTTATGTAATACTCACACTGAATGTGCAGCATCACTGATGAGTTTTAAGAGCCATGTTTGTTCTGAGCTGTACAGTGGTACCAGCCTCTGTGTTTCCGGTCGGTCCTATTGAAGGTAAGAGTGTGTCCAGTCTGCAGCTGCTCCAACTGTCCTTCACGTGAATCTAAAGGCAAAGCAAATTCAGGGCCTCACAATAAAAGTCACAATAATATAATTCATAAGTCAAAACTAAAGAGCATCACAAAGCATCACTTACACTGAACATGTAATGTGATGTTGTTCTGTGCTGTTTTGTTCTTGTCCTGTAGCTGGTAGGTTATAGTGCAGGTGAAAGTGACTCTGTGTTGACGGTGAGTAGCAGTGAAGTTCAGATCAGAGATGAGCTCCTGTAGTCTGCTGCTCTCACTGAGGGGGATTCTGGGAGTGGAGCTCCATGTGAGAGTTGGTGGAGGAGAGGAGCAGAGAGTCTCAGCAGAGCAGCGCAGACTCACAGAGCTCCACTCCAACACCTCCTTCTGATCCTTCACCTCCTTCTGCTCCACATACAGCTGCACTATAGGTTTGCGGAAAGAGTCTGAAATACATACTATTATATTATGTTGTTTTAACTGTCATTTCATAATTTCAGATAATGATGGTGATACAGATTTTATTGTACTGGATTAGAACACAACTTGTCATAATATTTACAGCCATATGTCACTCACCGATCACATTTATTGAAGTTAAGTTTTTATCATAGGTCCATTTCAGTTTATCTTTACTCCGCAATCCTCTTTTCGTGTAGTTTTCCAGTTATTTTCCCTTTGAACCAATTAGATTTATGGTTCCTGGAGTTAAACACTAAATTGTTGTTCATATTAGTTCCATCTTTGAGCCACAGTCCAGTAGCAGCAGTGATCCCTTTATCATATCCTTCATTAATCTCAAATCAGCAGTTTATGATCACACAGGATCCACTGAGAGCTTCAATATTTTCTGGCAGACTGATGCTGAAATCTCTACAGCAAACACCTACAACACACATAACAGAATGAGAAATAATTTTAAAATGATAATTAATATCAAGAAAAGAGGTCTGGATTATTTTTTTTTTTATCATTATTGTTTTTGTGTTAATGTAGTTTATAAATGGTAATATACTCATACCTTTCAACAGAAAAAGAAGAATTACTTTCTCTGCCATCCAGATGTACATCTTTTCATTCAATGAAGAACTTATAGATGAACAGCAGATTGACCAAAAAAATTAAAAAAATGAAAGAAAGAAAAATACACCACTGGGTAAACTGAGCCACCCCCTGCACACCTAATTTATGCACAAATTCTGTTATATCATATAGCACCAACAACATCCAATCAAGATGAATAAAATACTGCAGTGAATTTGGAATTAATTAATTAGAAATTAATGATTAATAATAAATATTTTAGTGTAATGTATTTGTAATAATCTTTAATTAAAGTAAAATCTACTAGACATTTTAAATTGTCCATATAATATATCCTTTTAAAAAATTTAATATATTGTATATGACAGCATCCGCTTATGTTCAATGAGTATATTGATTTTAGTTTATTGTAATGGAAGTAAAACGGCAAAAAGACTATCAAAATCTGACAGAGGGAATCTCTAAAAGAAACTGAATCTGACCTTCCAGAGGGCAGAAAGTGTTGGAAACTCCTGTTTAGATCCCAATTTTCCGGCTGTAGAGACGGAGTGAAGCTGTGCTGCAGGAACAGAATCTGAAGCATAATCTACTGACTGGCAACAAATCGATTATAACTTCCCTTTTTCATCACATCACAGCAGTACTTCCTGGATCAGCATTAACATGCATTCATGTGCACAGACAGAGCCTTAAATTTAATTCCTGGAAAGTCTTTCGCTACCAAAACTATACAACCATGTGGTTTGACCTTTAAGACATATTCAGTCACTGTCATTTCCAACATTCCACCAGCTTCCTGCTCTGCATTCACACATTAACAGCTTTTTAAATCCTCTCAGTGAATAAAGGTCATAGTTTTCTTTAGATAAAAAGCATCTGATACAGTTTGATCTGGGTCCACATTTAAAACCGTTGCATATGCACAAAACCTGCCCTGAAAGATACGTATTATATGAATTTAGGCATATTTGTAGTGGATGCGCTTGATCACTTTTCCTGTGGCATGCTTTTTTAATGACAGCGAGAAATGCTATAGGTCCAATATAATTCATATTTAAACTAAACTGCAGATCTCATGTTACGAGAAAATATTTTTGTAGCGAGAACAATGATCAATGATGAACACTTACTTCGATATTTTGGTGGACACTGGATTTAGTGGTCGAATGGTCCATTCTCCAGTTTGAATAGGTCCAGTTGGTCTGATGCTATGGGGGCCCATATGCACTGAGGGCAATGTGCTGTTGTGACACTTTTAACCCATAACCATCACTAAAATTTTGTGTGACTTGTGCAACAGTAGACTTTCTGTTGGCTCAGACCAGAAGGGATAGCCTTTGTTGCCCTTGTGCATCAATCGGCCTTGGATGCATAATATCCTGTTGATGGTTTGTAGTTTGCTGTTCTGACCACTGTTGGTGAATTCAGCTACATCAGTTCTGATACAGCTGAAGGTGTTAGTGATTTTAGGGGTATGTGAAAAAAAAAAAGAAAAATATTATATTTTTTAATATGAGTAGTCTTGAGAAAAAATAAACATTGTTTTTAAACACTGTACAAATGTTCTAAAGTAAATATCTGTAAGCAGAGCAGAGTATGTGAAGCACCAGAGAATCACATTGAAGGAATAATAATAGTTCAGCACTTAAATTCACTCTCATTCATGTCACACCAGACATGTCAAACTATAATTAAAAAATAGATGTGACGAAGAGAAATGAAACCACACCTTCTAAAAGAAAGTAGAAAAAAATCATTTTCTCTGCCGTGTCCATCTCTTCATTAACAACTGCTCAGTCCTGTAGGGAAACACACATTTGTAAATCTGCACAGATGACAAAAATAAACTCTTGGAAATCATTAATTTAGCTGCACAAAAAAGCACATTGATTTATCATTTTTGAAACAGATATTCATAAATTCATTGCAAGCAAACTACAGTTCCAGTGCTATTACTTATAAATAAAACTGGGGTTGTGACAAACTGTACCAACTGCACAAATGAAATGATGCAAATATGCTGAAGGTGGCGCTGTTGTCTATGACATACAGCTGTCATCAAGACCTTTCTGCCCTGTAACAAGGAATATGATAATATTGCTTATAAATAATCCGTAATAAAACATGGCACAAACAACGTATAAAAGTTCAAGAAATGTAGCATATTTTTATAATAGTGCTAAAAATCGACAATCTATACAGTCAGATGATGGTTACCACATTCATATTGACACTCCAAGCCACTTCAAAAAATCTGTACAATTATTTTACTGTCCAAAAAACATGCCCTGCTGAGACCATGCTGAGAGGAGTCTGATTCCTTCAACTGTTTGTCAGTGCAGATGTGGTTATCAAAAACCAACTGAACTTCAAATGAATTAAGATGCAGTGAAGTATTTGGACACAATATCTGAATGTCATTCAGTCATGATACAAAATGACTAAGATGTATTCACAAACAAATAATGCAAGTGCTTTTCTCAGAACTAATTTCTCTACTCTGCTTTATTTGTTATGCTAGTGGCTATCAAGGTACTTTTAGTAGATGTGTGAAGACTGTTCTCATCAAATTGACACAGAGGAACCACAACACTATTCATCCCATTAGCGTTTGACAGTCACAAAGTACTTTTTTGTGTTTGTTGTGAGCAGTATTTCTATTGTTTATCATTTAAACCCTAACCATTTTTTTAAATGTTTTTTCTAAACATATTTTAAATAAATGTCACTTTTACTGTTGCTTTTTTTTCTCATGTTGTTTTTTAACATGAAATCACAAAATTTGTGAGGTTGACTTATTCTAAACAAAATGCAAAACTGTAAATATCTCCAAAATTGATCTATTAAATTATAAAATAAAACTAATGTAAAGTGTGACTGCAGCTTTTGAACTTTAAGTGGTCAGTCACTTCATCATCAGTTTTAAAAAAAGGATTGTGGCTGCACTATCAGCTTCCTGCTCAGCATTCACACATTAACAAGTGCCTTTCTCATCCACTCTATTAATAAAGAAAACTTTTTTTTCTCCAGACCAAAATTCTAATCAGATCTCTGTGCACAAGAAAGAAGTGTCATATAAGCCATTAAAAAAAGCTCATTATTAAAATTATTTAAAAAATAATTTGAAAAATGTTAAAGAAGAACTCCACTTCCAGAACAACAATTTACAAATAATCTTTCTTTCTTCAGTCGTAAAGAAATTATGTTTTTCGAGGAAAACATTTTAGCATTTTTCTCCATATAATGGACTGCTATGGTGTCCCGAGTTTGAACTTCCAAAATGCAGTTTAAATGCGGCTTCAAACGATCGCAAACGCAGTTGTAAACAATCCCAGCCAAAAAAGAAGGGTCTTATCTAGAGTAACGATCGGTTATTTTAATAAAAATGATACAATTTATATGCTTTTTAATGTCAAATGCTTATCTTGTCTTACTCTGCCTGGACTGTTTTTTTAGGTTCATGACAGTTAGGGTATGTCGAAAAACTCCCATCTCATGTTTTCCCTCAACTTCAAAATCATCCTATATCGCTGTTTTACCTTATTTGTTAAAGGTGTTTGATCTTCTTTGCATGTTCACTTTGCGAAGACTGGGTTGGAATTTCTGCAGCGATGTAGGATGATTTTGAAATTGTAAATTGAACTTTTTCGACATACCCTAACTGTCTTGAACCAGAATACACAGAGTTCATGGAGAGAAAGGTATAACCAATCACACACGATCCCGTTGAACTCATGAACGCATTGGCCAATCAGAGGCGTTCAGATGAGTCATCGCTGAAGTGGTGTTTTGTTCAGTGCGTGCTTGCTGAGTGAATTTGATCACCAGAAATCAAATGTCCAAATGTGCATCCGATTTAAAAAAAAGTTATTCAATTCATTCAGTGATTATAACAGGAGTTTTTGAGAGTGCTTGAGCTCCTAACAGAAGTTAATGATAATGTTCTTTGATAATGAAGGCTACATATTCTTTCCTCTCTTTCCAAGTGTTAGAATTAATAACTTACAATGTTTTTATTAAATTCACGTTAAATACAAAGATAAGTCGTATTAAAAACATTTGTAACACTTTATAATAAGGTTCCATTAGTTAATGTTAATGTATTAACTAACATTAATGAACAATACATACAGTATTCATTTATCTTCGTTAATGTTAATGAAAATACAGTCATTCATTGTTAGTACGTTAGTTCACATTGCAATAACTAATGTTAACAAGCACAACTTTTGATTTCAATAATGCATTAGTAAATTTTGAAATGAACATGAACTAAGATTAATAAATGCTGTAGAAGTATTGTTCATTCTTAATTTATGTTAATAGCCTACAGTAATGTTAACTAATGAACCTTATTGTTTTCAAAATATTTTATGACATGATAACTGGTACAAGTATAAATGTTTTATGCATATAGGTGATAGATTACACTAACATTAGGCAGCTTGCCCATTGCCCTTATAGATCAACCAACATGATCTAGAAAGGTGCAAAACGCATGTACTTATATTTGAGAATGGAGATATTTAATACTTAATACGTTTGGGAATATTTCAATATAAATATAAATTTAAATATATAAAAGAAACAATTTCAACCAAGTCATAATCCGTCCCTGCAAGTGGGACTGTAGGCAGGCTATGAGGTTGTTCACACTAAGGAAATACATAACAGTAGCTACACCCTTATCTGACAATGGAGTGCAATAAATAAATGAAATGACAAATGCAGAGATGGCTTAAAAAATGAATAATAGAATTTTATTTTAGACTAATGTTGCTTCAGAAATTAAATGTTATGCATAAGTTTATAAGTTTGCCTGACATCAAAGGTTTTGATACAGTCTAATCAGATATGGATTATATGCCATGTAAATATACCATGCAAATATAATATATATATTTTTTTTTTTACCTTTTTTTTTTAAATAAAGCCTTAAAGCATATAAACAGTAAAGTTTTAAAGCTTTTTAAAATAATTTTCACACATGAATTAAAATGAATTTAAAATAATGATAATAATAAAAGCATGGGTTACAGTGTGGTACTTACACTCAAAGTAAATGAGGTCAAACTGTAAACATTAAAATACCGTTTCAAAAGTATAGCCACAAAATGTAAAGACTATGCATATATTTTGCATGATTTGTGATTTTGTAAGCATTTTACAACTTTGCTGCAGTGACGTTGCAGCGACCTGTCACTTGCGGATGAGATTAGGAAACAACAATGATCCAGTTGGTTCCTGGTGGACAAAACCCCATCATTTCATTCGCAATTTACTTCCAGGCATGAAAATGGGTCAGGGGTGAAAAAGGTGAGAAGGGTGCTCGAGGGGTGATGTGGCCTCTGATGAGGCCGGGAGGTGGGGGGACTCCCACAGAATAAATATTACGGCCTCATTAGGGGACATGCTGTAACTTAACTTATTTATTCTTCCATCATGATTGACAGCCAAGTTTTTTGTTTGTTTGTTTTTTTGGGCAAAGAAATCAACCTAATAAGTGTTTTCTACCATTATCGAAAAACATACCATCAACCACAAATGCTATTTGCTATTGCAGACAGAGCATGCCAGAAAAAAACATGTTTGATAAAAGTTTCCCTTTGCCAATTTTACAGTAGCCAAATAAGTTGAATGGAATAATAAGCCAAGCACAGGTTCTGAAAAAATACTGTATTGACATTTGTCTAAAGACATATGAAATAGAGCTGCATCGTTCTGCCCTAACACGCTCATACTGCAAAAATAATGTTTGTATTAGTGTTAACGATACTTTAGCATTAAATGTAACTTACTCTCTTAAGGGTACGTTCACATGCAGCGTCTAAAAACGCGTGGAAAACGCGAGGCGCGTCGCTTCCTCCACCAATTTCAGAGCGCTTGGGCTCTCGCGCTTCTGTAGCGTCTGCTGTTACTAGGCAACCATGAAGGCGCTGTCAGTTACAAAAACATTTCTGGTTTGGATTTTAAACTGCGCGGCTCCACTGAAAATAAATAGCTTGCGCACGCAAAACGCGCTGCATGTGAACGGCGACTAAGCCTTTGGTGACACATACACACCACGAAATTAAATTGTGGATCTCTCCCCTGTCGTCTTCTCCCACGCGGATTGTCCCGCAGGAAGAAATGGCGCCCTGGATGTCAGTGGATGGCGCGCACGGGCTACGAACGCGGGACGCTCAGCTTTCACGATTTGAAATGGCTCAAATCCACTTTATATTAAGTTTTAATTAATCAATAAATACCATCCAAGACCCCTCCCCCCACCCCCTCAAAAAGAATTTCTCATCGGATTTACACGATTCACGTGGGTCACCTGTTTTGGCTTCAAAACGGCGAATTTCGCCGAAAGGTGAGGGATTTTCATGCCTGTACTTCGCTCCTTCAAAAACTTTTACAAATCACTTCCATTGCAAATGTCTCACTATAACCTTCTTTTTTTTTTTTTGAGAAAACAAGGGAGGAACTTGAAATATTCCTTAAACAACTAAGACGGCAATCTTTTGTCCACACTAAAATGTTACTGTAAGACTGTATATACATAACCCATAAGCTGTTCCCTTTTTTTACTTTTACAGTTATTTTACCTTCTGTTTCAAGCTTGAAAGCTCCAGTCAACACTTACAGTAATACATGGGAAAATATGCTTGTGTGAGCAATTCTAGCTCAAATGGTGATACTTTCATATGTTGTATCTTCTGATGGCTGGGAGAACACTCCGATCTTTGCCTCCTGCTCTAGTATGGTTTGATTTTCCTCAGACTTCATCACAGCTGAGATGCTGCTGTTGGGCTGATCACTTCCTGCTGAGCTCTCTTTCACTGATACTCCACCAGGATAACATTGGACCACAGCGTAGTCTTTTGTCAATGAGGAGACGCCCCTGATCTCATCTGACTCTGGTGGTGGCATCTTTGTGAAGTCAATGGAGGCATAATAGAGGGGTTCTTTGCGATTCTGGGTGGCAGCTCCATTTGGTGACAGCATGGCGGTATTGGCATAAACAGGGACACTCTCATCCCCAGCAGTCGAAATCTGTGGAATATTCTGCTTTTAAAACACTGAAATGAGTGTGTTTTGTTGCAATATTTCAAAATGAAAAAGATACATTGAGGGAACTCACCCTGTCAGTCAGAACGAGTCCAGGGTCACTGTCTTGTCTGGGCCTGGGCCATCTTCCTCTTCTGAAAAATAATTTCCATGTGCACATGATCAAAGAATACTGACATAAACATCAGCCAAGTATAAATGTGGTCATATGACTGGGGCAAAGAATTTTTAAAGTTTAAGACATTATTTAATTATTGCTTAAGTTGGGAACCTTTATTCCACAAAAAGCCACAGTAAAAATTATATATATTTTTTTAACAATAGGAAATACAGTGAATGTACCTTGCAAAGATACGTAAAATGCCGCACAAGATCGCCACAGTAGCCCCAACAGCTACTCCAACCAAAAAAGAGAAACAATGGAAACCTAATAATAATTAAAAGAAAGAGAAAAAAAGTTTTTGTAGAACCACTAGGAGAATCTACCAGCTATATGCAATAAAAAGCATCAAATTCTACTGAGGCTAGTGATTCTGCTTCCTCCTCTAGCAGCTAGTTTGAATTGTGGTTAGTAACAGAAGTGGTTTGTGTCTGAAGCAAAAAGAAGGCTCTTTTGCAGCTTGTTTAAATAGACATTTACACATGATGTGTGAAGTAATGAAGAATTAAGCATTTGTCTTTTCTCTAATGTAACAACTGGAAATGAATACCACCCATTAAACTGTATTAAATGTATAAATAATGGTATTTAAGATCATGCATCTGTAAATGCTTTACATTAAACATTAACATTAAACCTTAAAAATCAGTCTATAAAAATTACCTGACTCCTGATAAGTGACATGAAGCAAATGAAACTCTTGACATGTAATTCCATGAGTGTTTTTGCTGACACACTGCAGAGTGGATGTGTGTGTGAGAGACTGATGTAGAGTGATGGAGCTCCTCAAGCCTGTGCTGCTCAATCGCTCTTCACTGATGAACGTGTTTGAAGAGTTAGTGACAGGACGTCCAGACAGATGCCACTCCAGTTCAGGAGACGGATTCCCATCAACCTCACAAAAACACACAGTTGCATCAGTTCTGACACAGCTGGAGGATGGAGATATTTTAGGGGCATCTGAAAGTATTAAAATGAGAAAAACAGAATAACTGTAATGATTCTGCTCCTGTCAGTGATAAATGTAACAGTTTAGTTTAGGGGCATCTGAGAAGAAAAGATAAAAGATTAATTGAGAAAAACTAAGGAGTGCTTGGGAAGGTTACATACTGTATACAGTCGCCCAATTATTTGGGCATAAGCATCACCTAACATATAAATACATTTGCATTAGGTAACAAAATAGCAAAACATTTATTTTAAATATGTGATGTGGTTTGGTATTTTGTTATTTAATGTGATAATACTCAGACATGTTGTGTAATGAGGGGTAATGAACTGAGAAACCAAAATTCTCTTTTCTTGACATATAAGAGGTCATTCCACTATAAAAACATCCTGTAAGTTTCAGAACTCAAAACTTTGTTGTTAGTCTAAAACAGCATATATTAAAGGCAGTCTGTCAAAATGACAGCTTTTTTAATGTATTACTCTTTGATGTAATAGGTAGTTAATCAGGGGCGTAAAATTATGCAGGGGGGTGTGGGGCTGTGGGTGGCGCCAATAGCCAGCAAACTGTCCCTAGCAATAATTTTCATCAAACAATTAAATATATGTTTTTGTCATTTCAGACGCATCTGAAATGTGATACTATTGATATTACCTAAGAAGTTAAAGTAAATTAGACGAGAAGCACAGCACCACAGGTATTGCACCCAATTCAAGACAGAAGTTGAAAAGAGATAATGTACAAGTTCACTTTAAAAATGATAAAAACACCATTGAAATATAAGCATGCGGTTAATCTGTCAATCAGATTCGCATGAAAGTTGTGTTCATTCCTTCATAAACTATAAATAAAGACTTTATGTGACATGAAACTGTGGTCAAAGGTCTATCATTAATGCGAGAATGATTGGGTGGTCGGGGGTGGGTGGTTTAACTTGTCCCCACCAATGTCAAAAGCAAGGCTATGCCCTTGTAGATAAGCACCGCCTCCGCAGAAGAAGATCGACATCGCTGCCTGTTTAGCCTGATTAGTGCATAGTGTTTACCAGAAAAGCGAACCTGCAGGTCTAGGCAGAAACCAAACGATAAAGATGGCTCTGAAAACAAAAGGGCGCTCTGCAGTAACAATTTGTGGAAAAAACACTTTGCATTGCTTTCCTTCTGATGCCAACATTAGGCAAGAGTGGATGAACTATTTTAAGTTTAAGAACTTTAAGTTCCAGACCGCATCAGTAAGAACTCAGTCATTTGTTTACTTCATTTTACCACGGATTCATTTACAATTACCTATAGCATCAACGACGCAACGCTTGTTTCCTTATCTCAGGGAACCGAGGTTATGTCAGTAACCGGAGAGACACAATTTAATGCAGGATTTTCAGAAAGACTGAAACTAAAAGATGATGCTGTCCCGTCTATATTGGATCTGACAGTGATGTTACAACAAAAGTGTGTTCATTACATGGTCACTATAGCTTGGTCTCTTCTTACATATTGTTTGCTATGTACTGAGTTATTTATGTGTTTTAAACCTAAATCACAGTGGCGTCCATCTGTGAGGAATTAATGTATGCTGTTAATGTATAACAGTGGTCATTCACTTCAGAGTCTACAATCCACCACGACTATTCAAATAACATTTGAATGCCATATCTTGACAACATTATAAGTTGACCTCAGAGAACAGTACAAAAGAAAAAACAAAGGCAGTTCATGACCCCTTTAACTGTCATCGTTATTTTAACACTTGTAATCTCTGTTTTCCTCTTTGCACTAGTAAGAGCTTGTGAACTTAAAGCATAAATTTGTCTGTGCATTTAAATTAAATAAACATAAATGTGGTAAGGTTAACCAAACAACTTAAAGGCGTTTAAAATATTTTATGGCCTTAAACATAGTAAAGATAAAAATTCTTCATAGAGTCGTAAAGGTCTTTGCACACTGAGTCCGAAATTCTTGTCCGAAATTTTCACACGTTATAAAATAAATACAACCTCACGTTGTCTCAATCACCTTTACACACTGCCTGAAACTTTTGTCTGTCATAAAAAAGTTGGGATCAGGTTCGATTTTCTGTGTTTTCATATCCGTAGTAAACATTTTGGTAGGAAAGGATGACTAATATGAAAAAAACTGAAAAAACACATATGAAAATTTCAGACTCAGTGTGCAATGATCTTTACAGCTCATTTCATAATTGACGTTACGGTCCTAATGAGTGTGACAAAGTACTGGCTATTGTGTATTACTCACACCGAATGTCCAGCATCACTGATGAGTTTTGGCTGCCATGTTTGTTCTGAGCTGTACAGTGGTACCAGCCTCTGTCCGTTGGGTCGGTCCTATTGAAAATAAGAGTGTCTCCAGTCTCCAGCTGCTCCAACTGTCCATTACTCTCTCTTGACCAGGTGTAGTTCACTGTTGGATTTGCATCACTTCTGCAGATCAGAGTCACTGAACTGCCCTCCAACACAGAGCTGGAGGGAATCACTAAAGTTGACACATTTTTGGGGCCGTCTGAGGAAGATAAATGATTCATTTAGGAAGTAATAACCAAAGACTTTAGATAAACAAAGATGTATATCCAAAGCACTTCTATAACTCATGAATGGGAGAAAGTGCAACTTGCAATATGGCAGAATAGTCCTGCCTTCTACATAAAAGAGCCAATCATGGCACTGCCAAAACAATCAACATTTTGAGACACATGCTTAGAACTACACATTAGCTGGTCTAGACCAAAATTAAGCTTTTTTAAAGCTACTTGAGCATAAGAAACAAAACTTATGATACAGTTGTTAGATTTCATTGAAGAACGTTAAAGAAAAACATTTTTGTTCTGGAAGTGAACTACTCCTTTAATGAGTTTAAAAGAAATAATCTATTGTGATAACATAAAATATCACATAAAAAGCCTTTATATCAAATTAGTTAACTGAGGTCCAGTTTCACAGGCAGGGCTTAGACTAAACCAGGATTAGGCCATAGTTCAATTAGGACATTTAAGTAATTTTATAAACGTGCTAAGGAATCTTATATCTTTAGACAAAACAAAGATACTGATATATTTTAAGATCAGTCATTGCAAGTTTCTTTCAGTTGAAACAGCTCAGACTTACATTTTAGTCTGGGATTAGGTTTAAGTCTTGTCTGTGAAACCGGGGGTGAATGTGATTAATTTTACTAAAATAGTAATTCCAGCCATTTAACAATTTGGTCGAATGGGTGACTAAAAAGCCTTTACAGATGCCTTCCCTAGTGAAAAGTAAATATACAAAAATGTATTTGAAATATTTATTTTCATACTAAGTATACTACAAATACATTTACATATTATTTACATATTATAAACTGGTATAATTAAAGTATAAAGTGTAAATTGTAACAACTAATTTTGTGGCATGAGTGCAGTTATGCACTTTTGGCACCAACTGACTTTATTTTTAAATTTTTAAGAATTCACTTGTGTCCTTTTGCCAGTAGAAAGAGCTCATCAAGAGATTTCATTTGATATACATATATCTCCATTTCACCCAAAATGTCTCTCACGCCCTTCTGGTCCTCACCCCTTGATATATACTTCTGCTCTAGTCTTAAAGAGACAGTTCTCCCAAAAAGCCACTGACTTTCATTGTATGAATAAAATCAAAATATCTTCTTTATTGTTTTACAGAAGAAAGAAATTCATACAGATTTGAAATGGCAAAAAAACACTGTCATGAAAGAACGTTTGAAGAATATATACAAACTATTCATCGGTTAAACCTACAATCAGCATCCAGGACTGAAACAATTCATTTTATAATTGACTTTAAGGTGCTAATGAATGTGACAAGGTAAAATGGGCTGTTATGCAATACTCACACTGAATGTCCAGCATCACTGATGAGTTTTGGCTGCCATGTTTGTTCTGAGTTGTACAGTGGTACCAGCCTCTGTTTTTCAGGTCGGTCCTATTGAAGGTAAGAGTGTCTCCAGTCTGCAGCTGCTCCAACTGTCCTTCACTCTCTCTGGACCAGGTGTAGTTCAACACTGCTGGATTTGCATCACTGCTGCAGATCAGAGTCACTGAACTGCCCTCCAACACAGAGCTGGAGAAAATCACTAAAGTTGACATGTTTTTTGGGCCGTCTGAGGAAGATAAATGATTAATTTAGGAAGGAATAACCAAAGACTTTACATATACAAAGATGTATACCCAAAGCACTCCTATAACTTATGAATGGGAGAAAGTGCAACTTGCAATATGGCAGAATAGTCCTGCCTTCTACATAAAAGAGCCAATCATGGCACTGCCAAAATAATCAACATTTTGAGACACATTATCTGGTCTAGCACAAAATTAAGCTTTTTTAAAGCTACTTGAGCATAAGAAACAAAACGTATGATACAGTTGTTGTCAGATTTCATTGGGGATTGCAGATATGAAGCATGATCATTAGCTTAGTCAACATTTTTAAAGAATTTGATGTTTCCTCATTCAGAGAGATTGGAGCTGCACTTGCATGATTGAAATAGCAGCCTGAGAGGTGTTTCAAAGATGGCCACCAAATGAAATGACTTGCCTCAGAGCACCTTCAGAAGAACTGTTTGAATAAGTGCCATTACATATACAGTGCCATGTGGTTTGGTATTTTGTTATTTATTGCGATAATATTCAGACATTAAGTGACTCAAGTGTCCAAAAGTGTTTAAACATTATGGGGCCACTTGAGAGTATATCGAGGGGTGAGAACCAGAAGGGCATAAGTGATATTTTAGGATATTTTACATTTATTTCCAAAGTGCAGTTTAAATGCAGCTTCAAATGGCTCTAAATGATCCCAGCCGAGGAAGAAGGGTCTTATCTAGCGAAACGTTCTGCCATTTTCTAAAAAAATAAAACATTTATGTACTTTTTAACCTCAAATGCTCATCTTGTCTAGCTCTGCCATGCGCATGCGTACTCTGTGTAATTTTGGTCAATACATTTAGGGTAGGTTGGAAAACTCCCATCTCATTTTCTCCTCCAACTTCAAAATTGGCCTACATTGCTGTTTTACCTTTTTTTGTAAAGGGCGTTTGACCTTCTTTGCATGTTTACTGTAAACACTGGGTCGGTACATCTGCAGCGATGTAGGATGATTTTGAAGTTGGAGGAGAAAATGAGATGGCAGTTTTTCAACATACCCTAACTGTATTGACCCAGATTACACAGAGTACACATGCACATGGCAGAGCTAGACAAGACAAGCATTTGAGGTTAAAAAGTACATACATTTTTTATTTTTGTAGAAAAATCACCAGTTATTTCGCTAGATAAGACCCTTGTTCCTCAGCTGGGATCATTTAGAGTCTATTGAAGCTGCATTTAAACTACATTTTGGACGTTCAAACTCACAAGCACCATTGAAGTCCACTATATGAAGATAATTCCTGAAATGTTTTCCTCAAAAAACATAATTTCTTTATGACTGAAGAAAGAAAGACATGAACATCTTGGATGACAATGGGGTGAGTACATTATCTGTAAATTTTTGTTCTGGAAGTGAACTACTCCTTTAATGAGTTTAAAAGAAATAACAACCTATTGTGATATCACAGAAAAATATCACAGAAAAAGCTCTTATATCAAATTAGTTAACTGAGGCCCAGTTTCACAGGCAGGGCTTAGACTAAACCAGGATTAGACCATAGTTCAATTACGACATTTAAGTAATTTTATAAACGTGCTAAGGAATCTTATATCTTAAGACAAAACAAAGATACTGATATATTTTAAGATCAGTCATTGCAAGTTTCTTTCGGTTGAAACAGCTCAGACTTACATTTTAGTCTGGGATTAGGTTTAAGTCTTGTCTGTGAAACCGGGGGTGAATGTGATTAATTTTACTAAAATAGTAATTCCAGCCATTTAACAATTTGGTCGAATGGGTGACTAAAAAGCCTTTACAGATGCCTTCCCTAGTGAAAAGTAAATATACAAAAATGTATTTGAAATATTTATTTTCATACTAAGTATACTACAAATACATTTACATATTATTTACATATTATAAACTGGTATAATTAAAGTATAAAGTGTAAATTGTAACAACTAATTTTGTGGCATGAGTGCAGTTATGCACTTTTGGCACCAACTGACTTTATTTCAAAGTTTTTAAGAATTCACTTGTTTCCTTTTGCCAGTAGAAAGAGCTCATCAAGAGATTTCATTTGATATACATATATCTCCATTTCACTCAAAATGTCACTTACGCCCTTCTGGTTCTCACCCCTTGATATATACTTCTGCTCTAGTCTTAAAGAGACAGTTCTCCTAAAAAACCCACTGACTTTCAATGTATGAGTAAAATCAAAATATCTTCTTTAGTAGTGTTTTACAGAAGAAAGAAATTCATACAGATTTGAAATGGCAAAAAACACTGTCATGAAAGAATGTTTGAAGAATATATCCAAACTATTGTGCTGATACATTGACTAAACCTACAATCAGCATCCAGGACTGAAACAATTCATTTTATAATTGACTTTAAGGTGCTAAAGAATCTGAGAAAGTAAAATGGGTTATAAAATACTCACACTGAATGTTTAGCATCACTGATGAGTTTTGGTTGCCATGTTTGTTCTGAGCTGTACAGTGGTACCAGCCTCTGTGTTTCAGGTCGGTCCTATTGAAGGTAAGAGTGTCTCCAGTCTGCAGCTGCTCCAACTGTCCTTCACTCTCTCTGGAACAGGTGTAGTTCACTGTTGGATTTGCATCACTGCTGCAGATCAGACTCACTGAACTCCCCTCCAACACAGAGCTGGAGGGAATTGCTGAAATTGATGTGTTTTTTGGGGCATCTGAGAAGAAGATATAAAAAGATTGGTAGAGAAAGGAATAACTGATGCCATTTTATTTGATATTTTATCTAATGCAAAATTATGTGTGTCTTAAGTGTCCAAAAGTGTTCAAATACGTTTTGGGGCTGCAAGAAATTATAATCTGCCTCAAACAAACTTCCACTCTAAAATATGTAGACTATTCTCCTTTCCTTACAAAGAGCTTAATTTTCATAGAGATAATTCTTCCTGATCTCAATAATATGTAAATAGTATCACCAAAGTGTTACTTCATCACTTATAGTGTGGGAGCGGCAGTAGGCCATCAAGAACCATCTGCTGACCAAAAAGGTACATGAATATAATTGCTAGGGATTCTAGATAATCTTATCACCTTAACATTTGGTTGTTCCCATCTGAAAGACGACCAAATATGTGGGAATGGAAAGCATCACTTTCAATGTTATCCGCAATTTACGTTTAAGACAAAACTTCATCTACACGTCTAGTGGGAAGATGAACGTAATACAGTATAAAATGTTTGAGCTTATGATGCCCAGGATTCATTCTGACTCTGCTGAATCTGAAGTGCTGCCTGTACTTTGTCACTGCTACGCTGTAATAAAAGTTATTCTTCATCAAGATCTTTGACATCCTCATCACTTTTTCTTACAGGGCCATTGTATATATACTTTTTTTAGCCTTAAAGAGACAGTTCTCCCAAAAACCCACTCACTTCCATTGTATGAGTAAAATCAAAATATCTTCTTTAGTGTTTTACAGAAGAAAGAAATTCATACAGATTGAAATGGCAAAAAAACACTGTCATGAAAGAATGTTTGAAGAATATATCCAAACTATTGAGCTGACACATCGAGTAAACCTACAATCAGCATCCAGGACTGAAACAATCCATTTTATAATTGACTTTAAGGTGCTAATGAGTGTGACAAGATGATCCTGATCCTCCTGATCCTGCATCTCCTTCTGCTCCACATTCTGCTGCACTGTCGGTTTAGGGGGAGAGTCTGAAAAAAATACAATTATATTATGTTGTTTTGTCACTTCATCATTTCAGATAAAGACGGTGATACTGATATTATTTTACTTGTATTAGATCACAACTTGTCATAATATTTCCAGTCTTTAACTCACCGATCACATTTATTGAAGTTGACTCTTTAACATAGGTCCATTTCAGTCCACCATTGCCCTCAATCCTGAAGAAATATTTACCATTATGATTTGAAGTAATATTGTAAAAGACAGTGGTGCAGTTCTTTTTGTGTAGTTTTCCAGTTATTTTCCCACTAAAGTGATTAGGTTTGGGATCACTGGAATTAAACACTTCATTGTTCTCCCAATGTAATCCATCTTTGAGCCACAATCCTGTAGCTGCACTTTCAGTGAGGTCTCCATCATACTTGTCCTCAATCTCAAACCTACAGTTTATGATCACACATGATCCACTGAGAGCGTCAATATTTTTTGGCAAACTGATGCTGAAATCTCTACAGCAAACACCTACAACACAAACATAATAGAAATGTGAGAAATATTTTTAAAAATTCTTATAAATATCAAGAGGTCTGGAATGTTTTTTTTTTGTTGTTGTTGTTAATTTAGTTTATAAATTGATATTGATATACCTTTCAACAGAAAACCAAGAAGAATTATTTTCTCTGCTGTCCAGATGTTCATATTTTCGTTCAATAAGGAACATCAACCTATAGGTGAAAAACAAATTGGAAGGAAAAAAGATAAATGTAAGACTGGGTAAACTGAGCCACCTCCTGTACACCTCATTTATGCACAAATTCTGTTATATATTTTCTGTTATAACACTTTCTGTGATTAAGAGACATTTCTTTGAGTTTGCAATAGTACTGACAACATGCAATCAAGATGAATAAATACTGCAATAAATTTGGAATTAGATATTTAAACAATTAGTTAATTTTGCTTTATCCATATAAAAATAAGCATAATTAGAAAATTAATAATTAATAATAAATAATTTAGTGTGTTTTGTTTTTATAATGTACAGTTTTTGTAATAATGCTTATCATTAATTAAATAAAGACAAATCTACCACTGTCCATATAATATATCCTATTTAAAACTAATTTAACATATTGGATATGACAGTATTTCTTTATGTTCAATGAGTATATTAACTTTTAGATTAATGTAACAGATGTGAAACAGCAAAAAGGAAATCAAAATCTGACAAAGGGAATTTGTAAAAGAAATTGAATCTGACCTTCCTGAGAGTAGAAAGTGTGGGAAACTCCTGTTTAGATCCCAAGTTTCCGGTTGTAACTCCTGCTGCTGATTAGAGATGGAGTGAAGCTGTGCTGCAGAAACAGAATCTGAAGCATAATCTACTGACTTGCATCAGATCTATTATAACTTCCCTTTTTATCACATCACACCAGTACTTCCTGGATCAGCATTAACATGCATTATTCACACAAAGACTTTAATTTCATTTCTATTAATAAAGTCTATTGCTACAAAAACTATACAACTTGCAAATTTGTACATTTATCTAATTTAAGTCTGTTGTCACACAAAGCTTTAGTTTGGCTTCAGGAAACCTCAGATGTGGTGCACAGGATTTATAGATGTATAAGGAAGAGGGAAAAAAGTCAGATGATAATGTAAATAATAAACAATATTATAATTGTATGGAAAAAACCTAAACCACTTAAAATTCAACTAGTGTTACATGAGCAACAGTCTACAGTATCTCTGTGGATAATGTGCTCATAATGCTGCCCTCTGCTGGTCAAATGATGAAACACCAGTACAGTTCATTAGCTCTTTGAGTAATGTTTTCATTTTTATTTTAATGAAATATTTTTAACCAGAGAGAAAAAGATCAGAATCAGAAGAATCATGCAAGATGTAAAAATAACGAACATGTACATCACCCAAAAAAAAAAAAAGAAAAAAAAAAGAATCAAAAGCCAGCAGAATCAAGAATCAAAAAGCCACCATACTGGGCCAAAAGGAAGCCTTTTACAAAAGCTTTTTTGGATTAATGCACAGACCGACAGCCTGGAATGTGTGAACACAGACAAGCGGGTGAAACTAATACAGAAAAGTTCCAGTGCTGTTGGACTATAAATGATTTCTAATGGCACTGTGCACCTTTGAAGGGCACTGTAGATAGGGGGCACCACATGACAGGTCATTCCAATTCTCTTTAATTCTTTTTTACACAATCAACACTTTTAAGCTCCAAAAAGTCCAAAAGACATTGTATAACAAATAATAGGCCTACCTGAAAATATATTGTCAGAAATAGTACATAAAATGACACAGAAATGATAACAAACAAATATGCACATAAAATGTTTTGTAATGCATCAGGCTTATAAAAACGTAAGGAATCCATGTGCAGTTAGTTGTTTTCTGTTAGATTATGAATGCAAATGAAAACTCTTAACAGGTCAAATCTCATGTCTTTCATGTGGAAATATATGCTGTATATAAAAATCCAGAAAACACAGCTGACTAAGGAAGAGGAGATAAAATGTCTATTTGTTGTTTATTGTGTGTCACCTCTAATAATGTTCAAAATCTCTTATTCAGAGGGTGGAGCAGAGAACTGAAGGGAAGCATATGTGTCGGCTGCCTCATTCTGAGCCTGAAAACAAAAACACTCTTCAACACCATCATCATTATGTTGTCTTACTATATCTACTATTTACACAAGGAGACTCACCTTCAGCTTCATGGTCAATCTGGAAAAATAGTAGACTAGATATTAAAAAGAGTTCAAGCTCAGCACATCAGTACATTTATCTCTTGTTTGAGAAATGTGTTGTGACTGTCTGAACGACTTACTGTCTCATTTTGTAGAGTCCAAGTCCAACAGTCAGAGCGTACAGAACCAGAATCAGTGTTAATATGATCAAGAGTAAAACTGTAGACTGTTGACAGTCTAAAAACATGAAAAATATAGGACACAACAGAAAAGAGAGAAAATAAAGAGTCACAATACTTCCGAAGTAGTATTTACATGGAGCACAGTATCTTGACTTTGCAGCAAAATAGAATACTTTTTTTTTTCTTAAGTACAGTGATTTTTGGAGTCGGTTACAGGTGTTGTACAGTCTGACAACTTTATGTATATTTTCGTAGCAGTCTTAGGTGCCTTATGTATTGTATAAAACGGTTTCAACATAATAAAAATATTAAGGTTTTAGCATAAAACATTTATTTTACCAAGCTAATTCTTTGACGGATATCATTTCATTAGAATATATAGTTCCTGACATAATGACACAATGTCATGATGACACAATGTTGTAATGATTTACCTGCAAACTGCAGATGAGAGAGAGGCAGCTGAAGTTGTTTTCTTGCAGTGCCATGAGTGTTTTTACTGACACACTGCAGAGCGGATGTGTTTGTGAGAGACTGATGTAGAGTGATGGAGCTCCTCAAGCCTGTGCTGCTCAATCGCTCTTCACTGATGAACGTATTTGAAGAGTTAGTGACAGGACGTCCAGACAGATGCCACTCCAGTTCAGGAGAGGGATTCCCATCAACCCCACAGAAACACACAGTTACATCAGTTCTGGTACAGCTGGAGGATGGAGAGATTTTAGGGGCATCTGAAAGTATTAAAATGAGGAAAACAATAACTGTAATCATTCTACTCCTGTCAATGATAAATGTTGCTTTTGGACCCAACTGACTTTAAAGGAGAAGTCCAATTCCAAAACAAAGATTCACATATAATGTACTCACCCTCTTGTCATCCAAGATGTTCATGTCTCGATTCTTCAGTCGTAAAGAAATTCTGTTTTTTAAAGAGAACATTTCAGCATTTTTCTCCATATAATGGACTGATATGGTGTCCCGATTTTGAACTTCCAAAATGCAGTTTAAATGCGGCTTCAAACAAATCTCAAATGCGGTTGTAAATGTTTTTTTCCGGTTCATGACAGTTAGGGTATGTCAAAAAACTCCCATCTCATGTTCTCCCTCAACTTCAAAATCATCCTATACAGCAGTTTTACCTTATTTGTTAAGGGTGTTTGATCTTCTTTGCATGTTCACTTTGCATAGACTGGGTCGGTACTTCTGCAGTGATGTAGGATGATTTTGAAATTATTTTAGAAGTCGAGGGAGAAAATACGATTGGAGTTTTTCGACATACCCTAAATGTCTTGAGCCAGAATACAGAGTTCAAGGAGAGCAAGGCAAGACAAGATGAGCATTTGAGAATAGAAAATATTTAAATTGTATTTTTTTTAATGAAAATAACCGATCGTTTCACTAGATAAGACCCTTTCTCCTTTTGAAGAGATTCCACCGCATTTGGTATCGTTTGAAGCCGCATTTAAACTGCCTTTTGAAAGTTCAAAATCGGGGCACCATATCAGTCCATTATATGGAGAAAAATGCAGAAATGTTTTCCTCAAAAAACAATTTCTTTACGAATGAAGAAAGAAAGACATGAACATCTTGGATGACAAGGGGGTGAGTACATTATATGTAAATATAATTTGTTTTGGGAGTGGACGTCTCCTTTAACTGACATTGTTAACTTTAATGATCTCTGTTTTTCCACTGGCTCTGTCCTCTTCACACTAGTTAGATCAGCATGATGTAAAAATGCAGCAAAAACAGCATCACAAACATATGTGTGAATCGTGGCTAAATAACACAAAAACAACATCATAACTGTTCATTTTATAATTGACTTTAATGTGCTAATGAGTGTGACAGGGTAAAATTTGCTGTTATGTAATACTCACACTGAATGTCCAGGAACACTAAAGAGTTTTGGCTGCCATGTTTGTTCTGACAAACACACGAGTGTGTACTCCTAATGTATCTGTCTTGTCCATCGCACCCTCGTTTATGTACATAGTGTTTTTTCAGTAACTGTCAACTTGATTTGCTTTCTCTTTCTTTTCATTTAGTAGTGAATCATTTGTGTCAGTATTTGTGACCTTTTTTCTGAACACCAATATGCGGTTGATCAAATACATTTTTTAAAAAATAACATGATGAAAGATGCTTGTCTCTCTCTGGACCAGGTGTAGTTCAAAACTGCTGGATTTGCATCACTGCTGCAGATCAGAGTCACTGAACTGCCCTCCAACACAGAGCTGGAGGGAAGTAGTTCATTTCCAGAACTGGGGCCGTCTGCGGAAAAAGATAAATGGTTAATTTAGGAAGGAATAACTAAAGACTTTAGATATACAAAGATGCATATCTGAAGTACATCTATAACTTATGAATGGGAGAAAGTGCAGCTTGCAATATGGCAGAATAGTCCTGCCTTTTACACAAAAGAGCCAATCATGGCACTGCCAAAACAATCAACATTTTGAGACACATGCTTAGAACTACACATTATCTGGTCTAGCACAAAATTAAGCTTTTTTAAAGCTACTTGAGCATAAGAAACAAAACTTATGATGCAGTTGTTGTCAGATTTCATTCAAAAATTTGATGTTTCCTTTAGAATATGTCAAAAACCTCCCATCTCATTTTCTCCTCCAACTTCAAAATAATCCTTTATCGCTGCAGATGTACCGAACCAGTGTTTACAAAGTGAACATGCAAATAAAGGTCAAATGCCCTTTACAAAAAAAGGTAAAACAGTGATGTAGGATGATTTTGAAGTTGGAGGAGAAAATGAGATGGGAGTTTTCCAACATACCCTAACTGTATTGACCTGGATTACACAGAGTACACATGCACATGGCAGAGCTTGGCAAAACGAGCATTTGAGGTTAAAAAGTACTCACATTTTTTATTTTTTTAGAAACTGACTGGTTGTTTCGCTAGATAAGACCCTTGTTCCTCGGCTGGGATCGTTTAGAGCCATTTGAAGCTGCATTTAAACTACATTTTGGATGTTCACACTTGCAGGCACCATTGAAGTCCACTATATGGAGATAATTCCTGAAATGTTTTCCTCAAAAAACATAATTTCTTTACAACTGAAGAAAGAAAGGCATGAACATCTCGGATGACAATGGGGTGAGTACATTATCTGTAAATTTTTGCCCTCCTAATGAATGTGACAAGGTAAAATTGTCTGTTATGTAATACTCACACTGAATGTCCAGCATCACTAATGAGTTTTGGCTGCCATGTTTGTTCTGAGCCGTACAGTGGTACCAGCCTCTGTGTTTCAGGTTGGTCATATTGAAAATAAGAGTGTCTCCAGTCTGCAGCTGCTCCAACTGTCCTTCACTCTCTCTGGACCAGGTGTAGTTCAACACTGCTGGATTTGCATCACTGCTGCAGATCAGAGTCACTGAACTGCCCTCCAACACAGAGCTGGAGGGAATCACAGACACTGATGTGTTTTTAGGCGAATCTGAAGGGAAAACAAATTCAGGACCTGACAATTAAAATCACTATAATATGAATAACAATTCGAAATAAAAAAGCATCACAAACTTACACTGAACATGTAATGTGATGTTGTTCTGTGCTGTTTTGTTCTTGTCCTGTAGCTGGTAGGTTATAGTGCAGGTGAAAGTGACTCTGTGTTGACGGTGAGTAGCAGTGAAGTTCAGATCAGAGATGAGCTCCTGTAGTCTGCTGCTCTCACTGAGGGGGATTCTGGGAGTGGAGCTCCATGTGAGAGTTGGTGGAGGAGAGGAGCAGAGAGTCTCAGCAGAGCAGCGCAGACTCACAGAGCTCCCCTCCAACACCTCCTCCTGATCCTGCACCTCCTTCTGCTCCACATACAGCTGCACTATAGGTTTGGGGGGAGACTCTGAAATAAACAAAGATTACGCAGAATAATGAAATCTTGTAGGACACAATCATTATTCTTTCAAGAATATAAGAAATCTGAAAGACACAAAAATAAATTATGTTCTAACTGTCATTTCATAATTTCAGATAATGGTGGTGATACAGATTTTATTGTACAGTACTAGATCACAACTTGTCATAATATTTCCAGTCATGAACTCACTCACTGATCACATTTATTGAAGCTGAGTTTTTATCATAGTTCCATTTCAGTCCACGATTGCCCACAATCAAGTAATATTTACCATTATGATTTGAAGTAATATTGTAAAAGACAGTGGTGCAGTTCTTTTCGTGTAGTATTCCAGTTGTTTTCCCACTGAAGAAAAATAATTATAAAAAGTATTATAAATATCAGGAAAAGAGGCCTGGATTTATTTTATTTTTTTGTTAATTTGTGACCCTGGACCACAAAACCAGTCTTAAGTCGCTGGGTTATATTTGAAGCAATAGCCAAAAATACATTGTATAGGTAAAAATTATTGATTTTTCTTTTATGCCAAAAATCATTAGGAAATCAAGTAAAGATCATGTTCCATGAAGATATTTTGTAAAATTCCTACTGTAAATGTATCAAAACTTAATATCTGATTAGTAATATGCATTATTAAGAACTTCATTTGGACAACTTTAAAAGCGATTTTCTCAATATTTTTAATTTTGTTTTTGCACCCTCAGATTCAATATATTCAAATAGCTGTATCTCGACCAAATATTGTCCAATCCTAACAAACCATACATTAATGGAAAGCTTATTTATTTAGGTTTCAGATGATGTATAAATCTCAGTTTCGAAAAATGGACCCATATGACTGGTTTTGTGGTCCTTTTGGTTTATAAATGGAAATATACTCAAACCTTTTAACAGAAAACCGAGAAGAATTATTTTCTCTGCTGTCCAGACGTTCATATTTTCATTCAGTAAGGAACATCAACCTACAGGTGAAAAGCAAAATTTAGCTTTATCCATATAAAAATAAGCATTTTTATTTTTTTTAATACAGTATTTGTAATAATGCTTTAATTACATAAAGACAAATCTACCACTGTCCATATAATATATCTTTTTTTAAAAGTAATTTAACATATTGGATATGACAGCATCTGTTTATGTTCAATGAGTATATCATTTTTTAGATCAATGTAATAGATGTGAAACAGCAAAAAGGAAATCAAAATCTGGCAAAGGGAATCTGTAAAAGAAACTGAATCTGACCTTCCTGAGAGCAGAGAGTGTGGGAAACTCCTGTTTAGATCCCAAGTTTCCAGCTGTTACACCTGCTGCTGATTAAAAAAACTATACAACTTGCATAAATTTGTACATTCGTCTAATTTAAGTCTGTTGTCACAGAAAGCTATAGTATGGCTTCAGACATCGGCGTAAATTACGGGAGAGACGGGTGGGACAGGACCCCCCTATCTGAGGATTGTCTAAAATGTCATTACGAGCGGCACGGTGTGTTGTAAATACTACATGTAAGCTGATTGTTTAAGTAGTAAAACAATATAAAGGCAAAAGAGCGTTTTAAGTTCAGAAAATCCCCCCTCCCTTGCCTAACAGTGGATTGTTCCACTGCTTTTCCCCTACCGGTAACGTTACATAAACGAGTCCGGTGGGAGAGAAAGTAAAATTCTTCAGTAGTTATGTGTAAGCGGATGTCAAGGCTATTTTATTCACTTTAAACATCGGGTAAAGTGATTCTTTCTTTTTAATACAGATGATGCTGGATCATAAATAAATTAGTCATGACAAAAAATGATGATATCCGACGTATTTTTCGATTATACAGTTAGGTTACCAAGTTTAGTTTAATACTGTAACGTTAGCTTGTCACCCACTACAACTAACACGGCGATAAGTCTGTAAACGGATTAGGCTAATATTGTAGACCTACCGATGTGTTGGGTTTTGCTCAGTATGATAAGTGGCAGATCAGTGGGTTTGCTGGGGACGAAATCTAAAATATTATGTGGAGGACGCAAAATATTTCAGTAATTATAATATAACCGCGTGGTGAACCTATGAAGCGAACTCATAAACACGGTCTCTGCCCAGCCAGCAATGACATGTGGGGCCCAGATGGGTTAACTACGGGTTCCATGGGAACTGTGTGGGCATGGGCTTTGGCTGGGTGAAATCAGCAGGTCCCATGTAGGTTTTGTAGTATGAGTCCCACATAGGAAGCCCATATGAGCTGATTACATGGGCCCCATAAGGGACAGGCATGGGCCAAGTGGGCATGGGTTTGATCTGGGAATGCATATATGGGTCCTGCGTGGCATATTTATGGCGGGGTGGGCATGGGTTTGAACTGGGAATGCACATATAGGGTCCCACAGAATTTCATAGGCCAAGTGGGCATGGGTTTGAACTGGGAACACAAATATGGGTCTTGCATGACATATTTATGGGCCAAGTGGGCATGGGTTTGATCTGGGAATGCATATATGGGTTTTGAATGGCATATTTATGGGCCAAGTGGGCATGGGTTTGATCTGGGAACACATACATGGGTCTTGAATGGGATACGGCGGGTCAAGTGGGCATGGGTTTGATCTGGGAACACACATACATGGGTCTTGAATGGGATATTTATGGGCCAAGTGGGCATGGTTTTGATCTGGGAACGCATATATGGGTCTCCATGCGGTATATTTTATGGGCCAAGGGTACGGGTTTGATCTGGGAACGATATGGGTCTTGAATGGCATAATGGCGTGGGCCAAGTGGGCATGGGTTTGATCTGGGAACACATATATGGTCTTGAATGGCATAGCCATGGGCCAAGTGGGTATGGGCTTCGGATCTGGGAACACATATGGGTCTTGAATGGCATATTTATGGGCCAAGTGGGCATTGGTTTGATCTGGGAACACATATATGGGTCCTGCATGGCATATTTATGCACTAAGTTTGGTTTGAACTGGGAACACAAGTGTAGGGACCTCGATCTGCAGGTCCTGGTGGGGTGGTGGTGGGGGGGCTTGTCCTGGGGGTAAGGTTGGCTCCTTTTTAGTTACCTTGTGGGTGGAGGCCACCGCCTCTAGGTGGCTTGGTCTCAGGGTGGCGGCGTGCGGTGATTGCGGGACTCTCTGGGGGGCTATGGTGGTGCGGGGTCCTGTCGGGATGATGGGGACCTTTGGTACTTGTCTGGCCGGTGCTGGCGGGTAGTCGCAGGTTCAATGAATGAATGAGCTGGGTAAAGTGGCCAGGAGGTTTGGTGGGGTGGGGGGTCAGGGGGTGCTGCCGGGGCCTCCGGGTGTGTGGCTAGGGCGTGGGGGCGGGTTCCGGCACATCCCGGGGGGTGTGTCTGGGGCGGCCTGGTCCTCCTGGGCGTTGGCTGGGCCTTGTGTCCGGTGGGGGTGGGGGGGCTGCAAGAGCCCTAAGAGCGTCGACAACACAAATGCCATGAGTGTATTTGGATGTATTTTTTGGAGAGATGTTTTGTTTTCTTTTTTCCAGAGATTTTAAAAATATATATATTTTTGATTTATTTACCAGTATGTTGTAAAATTTAAATTGTTAAAGATTATGTTTGTTGTTCAGTGTCATATATCATGAGTGTATTTTGTATTGTATTTTTTGGAGGTTTTTTTCAGAGATTTTTTTTAAATATATTGTTTAGTTTACCTGTATGTTGTGACATTGTTTTTTAAAGATAATTTTTGTTGTTCAATTTAATATATTTCTTGCAGTTCAAAGCATCAAGTGTCTTGTATTTATCTTGTACTTATATTCATTCTTTGTTTTTAATTTTTCTTAGATTGTTTCCTTAAACCATTTGGCATGGTTGGGCTTAGATAGGCCTTGCATGAATTGCCCAGTTAGGACCAACATAAGATCCTTACAGAGCCTACTTTAAGCCCATATGGGCATTCACGGTTGAATCCTGGTGCAAGCCCACTTTAAACCCCTTTAGGCAGGTGGGGCCCAAATGGGTCTGACATGAATTACCCAGTTAAGACCCTTTACAGGTCCACCTAAAAGCCCATCTGGGCACCAGATCCTGAAATGGGTCTGACACGAATTGCCCGGGTTAAGACCCACATAAGACCCCACAGATCCCACTTAAAACCCATCTTTGGGCATCCACGGCTGGCCCCCATGTGGATCCCGGGTGCAAACCCACTTTAAACCTCGTTGGGTAGGTGGGGCCCAAATGGGTTTGGCATGAATTGCCCAGTTAGGACACACATAAGACTTTTACAGATCCCATTTAAAGCCCATCTGGGTAGCCATGTTGCAGAGCCCACTTTGGACCCATTTGGGCAGGTAGGGCCCATATCGGTCTGACATGAATTGCCCAATTAAGACCCATGTAGTACCCTTACAGGTCCCACTTTTAGTACGTCTGGGCTTCCACGGCTGGCCCCAATGTGGATCCCGTGTGCAAGCCCATAATGGGGCCCACATTTGCCGCCCATGAAGCCCTCATCTGGGCCCCACATGTCATTGCTGGCTGGGTGTGCGATGGACACATGCTGTGTACACATATCTATCCTTGCAAGTATAATTTTGGTTGTATTATTCGTTTCCTCCGTCAAAAATTGCTCTAGACAAATTTTGTTTATTGCCCCCAAATGATGAAGCAGCAGTCTTAAGAACTTGCCCAATTTTATATATGTACCCTATAACATGTTCTAGAGATTAGTTTTTGAACCTGTGTATGTGTGTGTATGTGTGTATATATCAGCTTTTGCAAAGAGCTATTGATGTATTTCCTCTTGAGCTTCACACTGCCTTAGATCCTGCTCTCTAATGTGATCACTGTTGTGCTGTGGAGGAAATTAAAGAATGTTGTTGTTCTAAATGTAATCATGGTGTTCAGTAAGTATTTATACCTTATAATTCAAACACAATATGGCTAGTCACAGTACTTCTATTCAGTACTCTTACAGTATGTCTATTTCTGCCCCACCACTAGATTTGGCACTCTGGAATGAATCTGTGTTTTTGAATGAATTGGTTGAGTGAATGATTTCATGACTCATTCATAATGACAGTCATTAGTCAGTCCTGACTGGCGTATCAATATAAGCCTGCAGAAAGAATCACTGACAATCCTCACCATTAATGCACAGACCGACAGCCTGGAATGTGTGAACACAGACAAGCGGGTGATACAAATACAGAAAAAAGTTCCAGTGCTGTTGGATATGGATGATTTCTAATGGCACTGTGCACCCTTGAAGGGCACTGTAGATAGGGGGCACCACATGACAGGTCAGTCCAATTCTCTTAATTCTTTTTTACACAATCAACACTTTCAAGCTCCAAAAAGTCCAAAAGACATTGTATAACAAGTAATAGGCATACCTGATAATATATTGTCAGAAATAGTACATAAAATGACAGAAATGATAACAAACAAATAACTAGAGTCCATGTGTACATACAATGTTTTGTAATGCATCAGGTTTAAAAACATAAACCTCATGTCAAACCTTTCATGTGGAAATATATGCAGTATATAAAAATCCAGAAATTACAGCTGAATAAGAATGACGAAAGAGGAGATAAACTGTCTATTTGTTATTTATTGTGTGTCACCTCTCTTAATGTTCAGAGTGTCATATTCAGAGGGTGGAGCAGAGAGATGAAGAGAAGCATATGTGCCGGCTGCCTCATTCTGAGCCTGAAAACAAAAACACTCTTCAACACCATCATCATCATGGTGACTTACTATATCTACTATTTATCTGAGAAGACTCACCTTCAGCTTGGTGGACAATCTGAAAAATCATAAATTAGTTATTAAAAAAAAAAGGAGTTCAAGCTCAGCACATCAGTACATTTATCTCTCTAAAAAGAAATGTGTTGTTACTGTCTGAATGACTCACTGTCTCATTTTGTAGAGTCCAAGTCCAACAGTCAGAGCGTACAGAACCAGAATCAGTGTTAATATGATCAAGAGTAAAACTGTAGCCTTCTGACAGTCTAAAAAACACACAATATGCACATAAAAAAGAAAAAATAAAGGACACAGCAGAAAGAGACAAACGTAAGAGTCCCAATACTGTCAAAGTAGTATTTACATGGAGTATCTTGACAATGTAGTAACATAGAAGTAGAAGGTTTTTTCTTGTTGTTTGATAAGTACAGTGATTTTTGGAAGAAAATTACATTTGTTGGACAGTTTGACAGCTTTACAATTCAGAAAGACTTAAAACTTATAAAGACTTATAAAAAAAGACTCTCATATGAGCCATGACTGAGGCCATACTGTGAAAACTGCTTTATTAGTGTCTATTTTCATAATACAGCAGTCTTAAGTGTCTTATTATGCATTGTATAAAACAGTTTCTATATATATATATAAAAAAAAAAATTAAGTATTTGATATAAAACATTATTATTATTATTATTATTTTTAAGTTATATTTATGGGCTTTTTACACCTTTATTGTGAGAGGACAGTGGAGAGCTGACAGGAAAGTACTGGGAGGAGAAAGGGGAACAGGACTGGCAAAGGACCTCGAGGTGAGATTCGATCTTATATTGCGCTATATGTTGATGCACTAACTACAAGGCTATTGGTGCTGACACATATAAACCATTATTTTAACAAGCTAATTGACGGACATCATTTGACTAGAATATATAGTTCCTGACTTGATGACACAATGTTGTGATGTGCCTGTAATGATTTACCTGCAAACTGCAGATGAGAGAGAGGCAGCTGAAGTTGTTTTCTTGCAGTTCCATGAGTGTTTTTACTGACACACTGCAGAGCGGATGTGTTTGTGAGTGATTGATGTAGAGTAATGGAGCTCCTCATTCCTGTGCCGCTCAATCGCTCTTCACTGATGAACGTGTTTGAAGAGTTAGTGACAGGACGTCCAGACAGATGCCACTCCAGTTCAGGAGAGGGATTCCCATCAACCTCACAGAAACACACAGGTACATCAGTTCTGGTACAGCTGGAGGATGGAGAGATTTTAGGGGCATCTGAAAGTGTTAAAATGAGAAAAACAGAATAACTGTAACTGTAATTCTGCTCCTGTCAGTGATAAATATTACAGTTCAGCACTACTGGACTTGCATCACTGCTGCAGGTCAGAGTCACTGAACTGCCCAGGAAATTGCTGAAGCTGAAGTGTTTTTAGGGGCCTCTGAGAAGAAAACATGAAAGATTCATAGAGAAAAGCTAACAGAGTACTGGGGAAAGTTACATACTGTATACAGTGGCCCAATTATTTG
This sequence comes from Labeo catla, assembly GCA_012976165.1. Classification (NCBI taxonomy): domain Eukaryota; kingdom Metazoa; phylum Chordata; class Actinopteri; order Cypriniformes; family Cyprinidae; genus Labeo; species Labeo catla. The sequence goes on from VONZ01001497.1 coordinate 85,448, forward strand.
GACATAAATGTCACAATACATTTGCATTAGGTAACAAAATCTCAAAACAAGTGGCATTTATTTTAAAGATGTGATGTGGTTTAATATTTTGTTATTTAATGTGATATTCAGACATGCTGTGTGGCTGAAGAGTCCAAATATGTTTTGGGGCCACTGTATTAAGTGACCATCATTTACTGACTCTCATGATGATCCAAACTGTGTACATGTCATTCTTTTGAGTGTTGTTTTGGAGCCCACTGACTTTGAAAGGGTCATGAACTGAGAAACCAAATTTCCCTTGATCTTTTGAAATTGACTTATATTGAAGGAAGTCTGCCAAAACGACAGCTTTTTGTATGTTCTCCTCTATGATGTAACAGGTAGATAAGCACTGCCTCAACAGAAAAAGATCGACATTGCTGTCTGTTTAGCCCCGCCCACCGATTCACACATAGTGTTTACTGGAGAGGCGAATGTGCAAGTTTACGCAGCAACCAAACAATAAAGATGGCTCTGAAAACAACAGGATGCTCTTTGCATTGTCTTCCTTCTGATCCCAACATTAGGAAACAGTGGATGAACTTAATTTTTAATGACGTTCCAGTGTCAGTAAAAACTCAGTCCTTTGTTTACTTCATTTTACAGCAGATTTGTTTACAATCACCCATAGCATCAGCGATGCAGCACTTGTTCGGTTGGGGCTGGAAGGTATACAGCTCTGACCCAAAACTAACAATGAAATGAATTGTTCTAGTTATTAGACTGTGTTTAACGTCTACACCTACCCCCACCCTAAACTTAGCCCTTGGTATAATTTAAAAAAAAAAAAACAGTATTATTGTTGTACAGTGTGACAAAAATAACGTCAGACTGATGCCAGTAGCTAGAGCTGTATGCCTTCTAGCCTTTACCTGCTTGTTCCCTTATCTCAGGGAACCAAGGTTATATCAGTAACCGGAGCAACACAATTTGATGCAGGAATTTAAAGGAGACTGAAACTAAAAGATGATGCTATGCCGCCTATATTGGATCCAACAGTGATGTTGCAAAAGTATGAGTAACTGTTTTCATTATGTGGTCACTATTGCTTGGTCTCTTCTTACAGACCATTTGATATGTACTGAGTTATTTATGTGTTTTAAACCTAAATCACAGCAGCGTACATCTATGTATGAGGAATGAATGTACGCTGTTAGCCAATTACAGGAGTGGGCATTTACTTCTGAGTCTACAATCCACCACGCCTATTCAAAACAGAGTGTTGTGCTGAAGGGGGATAAAAGCAGCACAGAAAATACCTTGTAACATTGTAAGTGGACACCAGAGAACAGTACAAAATAAAAGCAAAGGAAGTTCAACCCATTTAACTGTCATCGTTAATTTTAGCACTTGTGATATCTGTTTTTTCACTGCCTCTGTCCTCTTCACACTAGTTAGTTTAGCATGCTCCAAAAAACACTGTCACAAATGAATTGTGTATCGTGGCTAAATAAGCTACAGTGCTAATGCATTAACAGTCAGAAGAGTGCATTTGCAAAATACTCTAGACTTACTGACTAGAATGCAGATATACTGGTCTGAAGGTCTAAAACTACAATATATGAGACTCAAAAATCAAAGAGCTTGTGAACCTAAAGCATTAAATTTGTCCATGCATCTAAGTTAAATAAGGTTAACCGAATAACTTTAAGGCTTTTAAAGCATTTCTTGGCCTTTAACATGGTAAAGATAAATATAGTGAGAATCAGAAGGTGAGAATCAGAAGGGCGTAAGTGATATTTCACCAACTTTACAGGAGGGCCAAAACAAAAATTGACCATAGTTTGATCTGACTTTGTGTACTGATTTAAATCATTTATAATAAAGATTTGTAAACTCATGGATGACAGTATATTTATTGATACTGATATGTATTTTTTATATGTCTCACATATATTGGCACCAATGTTTTGTTCCATTCCATGTATAAAAATATGTTCGCATATGATGACAATATGACCAAAGCATTACATTAAAGGAGTAGTTCACTTCCAGAACAAAAATTCACAGGTAATGTACCCATTGTTATCCAAAATGTTCATGCCTTTGCTTCTTCAGTCGTAAAGAAATTATGTTTTCTGAGGAAAATATTTAAGGAATTATCTCCATATAGTGGACTTCAATTGTGTCCGTGAGTTTGAACGTCCAAATGCAGTTTAAATGCAGCTTCAAAGCACTCTAAACGATCCCAGTTGAGGAATAAGGGTCTTATCTCGTGAAACGATTAGTCATTTTCTTAAAAAAAATAAAACATTTATGTACTTTTTAACCTTAAGTGCTCGTCATGTCTAGCTCTGCCATGCGCATGCGTACTGGATGCATACAGAATGTATTTCTGGTCAATACATTTAGGGTAGGTTGGAAAATTCCCCATCTCATTTTCTCTTCCAACGGCAAAAAAGTCCTACACTGCAGTTTTACCTTTTTTTGTAAAGGGCGTTTAAACTTTTTTGCACGTTCACTTTGTAAACACTGGGTCGGTACTATGTAGGATGATTTGTGGTTGGGAAGAGAAAATGAGATGGTTTTTCGACATACCCTAACTGTTTTGACCTGGATTACACAGAATACACATGCACATGGCAGAGTGCGTAAATGTTTTTTTTTTTTTTTAAATTAGAAAATGACCAATCGTTTCACTAGATAAGACCCTTATTCCTTGGCTGGGATTGTTTAGAGCCCTTTTAGCTGCATTTTGGATGTTCAAACTCACGGGCACAATTGAAGAGTCCATTATATGAAGATAATTCCTGAAATGTTTTTCTCAAAAAACACAATTTCTTTACAACTGAAGAAAGACAGACATGAACATCTTGGATGACAATGGGGTGAGTACATTATCTGTACATTTTTGTTCTGGAAGTGAACTAATCCTTTAATGAATTTAAAAGAAATAATCTATTGTGATAACATAAAATATCACATAAAAATTAGTTAACTTAGATTAAACCAGAATTAGGTCACAGTTCAATTAGGACATTTAAGTCATGTTTATAAATGTGCTAAGGAAAAAAACATGTGCTGATGTGCATCTTGAGACAAAACAAAGGTACAGATATATTTTAAGATCAGTCATTGCAAGTTTCTTTCAGTTGAAACAGCTCAGACTTACATTTTAGTCTGGGATTAGGTTTAAGTCTTGTCTGTGAAACCGGGGGTGAATGTGATTAATTTTACTAAAATAGTAATTCCAGCCATTTAACAATTTGGTCAAACAGGTGACTAAAAAGCCTTAACAGATGCCTTCCCTTTTGAAAAAAAAAAATATATATATACAAAAATGCATTTGAAATACTTATTTTCAAACTAAGTATACTACAAATACATTTACATAGTATTTACATATTAGCACACTGGTATACATAAAGTATAAAGAGTAAATTGTAACAACTAATTTTGTGGCATATGATTTCACGACTAATTTTATGCCCTTTTGGCACCAACTGGCTTAGTATTTTCAGTGTTAAGTCTTTTGGTTTCAAATGAACAACTTTAAAATTATTAAGAATTTACTTGTGTCCTTTTTACCAGTAGAAAGAGCTCATTAAGAGCTTTCATTTGATATACATATATCTCCATTTCACCCAAAATGTCACTTACGCCCTTCTGGTTCTCACCCCTTGATATATACTTCTGCTCTAGTCTTAAAGAGACAGTTCTCCTAAAAAACCCACTGACTTTCATTGTATGATCGAGTTAAATCAAAATATCTTCTTTAGTGTTTTACAGAAGAAAGAAATTCATACTGATTTGATATGGCAAAAAAACACTGTCATGAAAGAAAGTTTGAAAAGTATATCCAAACTATACATTGGCTAAACCTACAATAAGCATCCAGGACTGGAAACAATCCATTTTATAACTGACTTTAAGGTGAGAAACTGAGCAAGTAAAATGGGTTATGTAAGGTACTCACACTGAATGTCCAGCATCACTGATGATTTGTGGCTGCCATGTTTGTTCTGAGTTGTACAGTGGTACCAGCCTCTGTGTTTCAGGTCGGTCCTATTGAAGGTAAGAGTGTGTCCAGTCTGCAGCTGCTCCAACTGTCCTTCACTCTCTCTGGACCAGGTGTAGTTCAACACTGCTGGATTTGCATCACTGCTGCAGATCAGAGTCACTGAACTGCCCTCCAACACAGAGCTGGAGGGAATTACTGAAATTGATGTGTTTTTTGGAGCATCTGAGAAGAAGATATAAAAAGATTGGTAGAGGAAGGAATAACTGATGCCATTTTGCTTGATATTTTATCTAATGCGAAATTATGTGTAGCTGAAGTGTCCAAAAGTGTTCAAATACGTTTTGGGGCTGTAAGAAATTAAAAGCTGCCTTGACCAAACTTCCACTCTAAAATATGTAGACTATTCTCCTTTCCTTACAAAGAGCTTAATTTTCATAGAGACAATTCTTCCTGATCTCAATCATATGAAAATAGTATCTCCAGAGTGTTACTTCATCACTTATAGTGTGGGAGCAGCAGTAGGCCATCAAGAACCATCTGCTGACCAAAAAGGTATATGAATGTAACTGCTAGGCAGTTCAGTGCTCTACAGAAGAAAGAAATTTATACAGATTTGAAATGGCAAAAAAAAAAACACTGTCATGAAAGAATGTTTGAAGAATATACAGGTGCTGGTCATATAATTAGAACATCTTCAAAAAGTTGATTAATTTCACTAATTCCTTTCAAGAAGTGAAACTTGTATAATGTATACATTCATTCCACACAGACCGATATATTTCAAGTGTTTATTTCTTTTAATTTTGATGATTATAACTGACAACTAATGAAAACCCCAAATTCAGTATCTCAGAAAATTAGATTACTACTTAAGACCAACACAAAGAATGGATTTTTAGAAATCTTGGCCAACTGAAAAGTATGAACATGAAAAGTATGAGCATGTACAGCACTCAATACTTAGTTGGGGCTCCTTTTGCCTGAATTACTGCAGCAATGCGGCGTGGCATGGAGTCGATCAGTCTGTGGCACTGCTCAGGTGTTATGAGAGCCCAGGTTGCTCTGATAGTGGCCTTCAGCTCTTCTGCATTGTTGGGTCTGGCATATCGCATCTTCCTCTTCACAATACCCCATAGATTTTCTGTTATAGTCAGGCGAGTTTGCTGGCCAATTAAGAACAGGGATACCATGGTCCTTAAACCAGGTACTGGTAGCTTTGGCACTGTGTGCAGGTGCCAAGTCCTGTTGGAAAATGAAATCTGCATCTCCATAAAGTTGGTTAGCAGCAGGAAGCATGAAGTGCTCTAAAACATCCTGATATACAGCTGCGTTGACCTTGGACCTCAGAAAACACAGTGGACCAACACCAGCAGATGACATGGCACCCCAAACCATCACTGACTGTGGAAACTTTACACTGGACCTCAAGCAACGTGGATTCTGTGCCTCTCCTCTCTTCCTCCAGACTCTGGGACCCTGATTTCCAAAGGAAATGCAAAATTTACTTTCATCAGAGAACATAACTTTGGACCACTCAGCAGCAGTCCAGTCCTTTTTGTCTTTAGCCCAGGCGAGACGCTTCTGACACTGTCTGTTGTTCAGGAGTGGCTTGACACAGCTGAAACCCATGTCTTGCATACGTCTGTGTGTAGTGGTTCTAAATTTAACATACTGGATATGACAGCATCTGTTTATGTACAATGAGTATATTAATTTAGATTAACATAATAGATGTAAAACAGCAAAAAGGAAATCAAAATCTGACAGAGGGAATTTGTAAAAGAAATTGAATCTGACCTTCCTGAGAGTAGAAAGTGTGGGAAACTCCTGTTTAGATCCCAAGTTTCTGATTGTAACTCCTGCTGCTGATTAGAGATGGAGTGAAGCTGTGCTGCAGAAACAGAATCTGAAGCATAATCTACTGACTTGTATCAGATCTATTATAACTTCCCTTTTTCATCACATCACAGCAGTACTTCCTGGATCAGCATTAACATGCATTACTCACACAAAGACTTTAATTTCATTTCTATTAAAAAGAGTCTATTGTTACAAAAACTATACAACTTGCATAAATTTGTAAATTCGTCTAATTTAAGTCCGTTGTCACACAAAGCTATAGTATGGCTTCAGGAAACCTCAGATGTAGTGCACAGGTTTTATAGATGTACTGTAAGAGCAGGGATAGGAAAAGTCAGGAGATAATGTAGTAAATAATAATCAATATTATCAATGTATGAAAAAAACGAAATCACTTAAATTTCAAATACCGTGTTACAGGAGCAACGACATACAGTCTCGGTGGATAATGTGCTCATAATGCTCCCCTCTGCTGGTCAAATTATGAAGTAAAAAAATGAAGCACCAGTACAGTTCTATAGCACTAAGTTATGTGGATGAAGTTTTCATTTTTATTTGACTGAAATATTCAACCAGAGACGAACAGATCAGAATCAGAAGAATCATGCAATATGTAAAAATAATGAACATGTACATCACCCAAGAAATAGCACATAAAATGACAGAAATTACGACAAACAAATAAGTAGGGTCCATGTGCACATAAAATGTTTTGTAATGCATCAGGCTTAAAAACATGAAGAATCCATTTACAGTTAGTTGTTTTCTATTAGGTCATGAATGCAAATTAAAACTCTTAACAGATCAAATCTCAAGTCTTTCATGTGGAAAGATGTGTATTATAAAAATCCTGAAAATACAGCTGACTAAGGAAGAGAAAGGAGAAGATAAAATGTCTATTTGTTGTTTATTGTGTGTCACCTCTCCTAATGTTCAGAGTGTCATATTCAGAGGGTGGAGCAGAGAGATGAAGAGACGCATATGTGCCGGCTGCCTCACTGTGAGCCTGAAAACAAAAACACTCAACACCATCATCATCATGGCGACATACTATATCTACTACTTACCTAAGGTGACTCACCTTCATCTTTGTGGTCAATCTGAATAAACAGAGTCCAAGTCCAACAGTCAGAGCGTACAGACCCAGAATCAGTGTTAATATGATCAAGAATGAAACCATAGTCTGTTGACAATCTAAAAACACACAATATGCACATGAAACAGAGAGTAACTTACATGGAGTATCTTGACTTTGTAGTAAAATAGCATTAGTTTTTTCTTGCTGTTTGATAAGTACAGTGATTTTTTGTGGAAATTACAGGTGTTGTACAACCTGACAGCTGTACAATTCAGTAAGACTTTATAAAAAAAGACTTGCATATGAGTGGTATAATTTGAAGCAATAAGCCACAAGAGGCCATATTGTGAAAACTGCTTTATTAGTGTCTATTTTCATAATACAGCAGTCCTAAGTGCTTTATTATGCATTGTATAAAAGTTTCACTTCATAAATAATATAAAGGATTTGATATAAAACATTATTTTACCAAGTTAACTGGCAGACATAATTTTAATAGAATATATATGGTTCCTGACTTGATGACATAATGTTGTGATGTGCCTGTAATGATTTACCTGCAAACTGCAGATGAGAGAGAGGCAGCTGAAGTTGTTTTCTTGCAGTGCCATGAGTGTTGTTGCTGACACACTGCAGAGCGGATGTGTGTGTGAGAGACTGATGTAGAGTGATGGAGCTCCTCATGCCTGTGCTGCTCAATCGCTCTTCACTGATGAACATGTTTGAACAGTTAGTGACAGGACGTCCAGACAGACGCCACTCAAGTTCAGGAGAGGGATTCCCATCAACCTCACAGAAACACACAGGTACATCAGTTCTGGTACAGCTGGAGGATGGAGAGATTTTAGGGGCATCTGAAAGTATTAAAATGAGAAAAACAGAATAATTGTAATGATTCTGCTCCCGTCAGTGATTAATGCTGCTTTGGACCCAACTGACTTTAACTGACATTGTTAACTTTAACAGTTGTGATCTCTTTTTTTCCACTGGCTCTGTTCTTATCACTCTAGTGAGATCAGCATGATGTAAAAAAATGCTGCAAAAAACACTCTCACAAATGTATGTGCGAATCATGACTAAATAAGCTACAGTGCTGATGCACCAACAGTCAGAAGAGTGCATTTGCAAAACACTTCAGTCTTACTGACTAGAATCCAGATATACTGATCTGAAAGTCTAAAGGTTACAATATATGGGACTCAAAATTCAAAGAGTTAGGAACTTAAAGCACAAAATTTATCCCTGCATTTAAATTAAACAAACAGCAATGTGGTAAACTGAACAACAACAAAAAATCTTTTGGACCCTAAAGACTTTCATTGGTTGGGCAAAATCAAAATATCTTTTGTGCTCTGCAGAAGAAATAAATTCATTTAGGTTTGGAATGGCATGAGGGAGACTAAAACATGAGAGAAAATTCATTTTTGTCTGAACCATGCCTTTTATTAGCACTTATGATCTCTGTTTTACTACTGGCTCTGTGCTCTGGTTAGAGAAGCATGACTGTAACTGCAACAAAAACATTTAGTCACAAAACAAATGTGTGAATAATGTTGAACTGAGTGATTTTGCTGATTCATCAGCAGCTATTTCAGTGTGTATCTGCAAAACACATAAGTGTCCAAATATATTGAAGTGTTCGAATAAGGGGGCGGACCTCTCCTAAGTAAGGGAACCCCCATAACACAAAAATAGACGTGGGGGGTCCCCTGGTTTTTCTATAAAACTATAATACTTGAAGCATAAAACTAGTGAAAATTAAATGAAAAGATTCGATTGCTGTATTAAATTTAGACCTGCTCACGTCACATCATATTTTATTTGTACGTGTTTTTACATCGTTGCCTATTATAACCAATCACACACGACTCTGTTGAGTTTAGAATGCAGTGGCCAATCAGAAGCGTTCAGAACAGTCATTGCTGAAACCTGGAGTTTTGTTCAGAAACTCCCGAATTCCCTCATCAACAAAGTGCAGATGTACGAACTATGTAAGTAAGAGATTAATTTATCATAGTGTATGGACAGCTTCGTTGGTTATCAAAGGAGTTATGAGTGCTTAAACACTAGCTAGACTGACTGTGCTCATTTAGAGTGTGTTCTTTCGCTGCCTGATTCAGTCTAATAAAATGCATTTTCCCAAAATTCAGGATATGGGGGCAGAAAATGTATATTTATATCATTTCATATAGTTAATTAATATCACACAAAGAGTGCTTTTTTTCTAAATATAATATTGATTTTATACAACAGTTCATTAAACCAGAAGTTAATATTAAAAGACGTACGTTTTAGACACCATGTTGGCTATTTTTGCTCTATTTCGCCAACAAAAATCATTTCAAACAGCCACAGCACTGTTTTGCATCTCCAAACAACATGACGGTGTTTCTGTTCCTGAATGAATCAACTGTTTAAATGATTCGCTCAATCGCAATGACTCGCTTATTAACAGTGACTTGCTGACACCTAGTGGCGATTGTAATTCCACATTTAAAGCGCCTTTTCATTTTTTTAAATAATTTAACATATCAGCATTCAGTGTTTTAGGATTAAAATATGAAAACATTATTCATGCATTTGTAACTGCAGGTTAAATGCATTCATGTCTTGCATTAAACAGTGGGTAAATACATCTTAATGCCAATTCAGATGCAGCGTTTGTGTTTTCTCTATATTGAAAAGATGAATTTTGTTGATAATGATTTTAATTGTGTGGTAACAGCCTAAAATGTCTTACTATTCAAAGTGATTTTATTGATTAAATATAAGGATTTGATGCAAAAGATAATGCACACTTTCAGAAAAAAAAATGGCTTCACAATGGTAAAAAAAAATGCCCACAAAAGGTAAAAATCACTTTAAACTTGTTTGAAAATATTAATTTTCTCGGCTAGATATTTAATTATTCTTTCCTTAGTGATTGTTTGGTACACCTAATTCACTGATCATTGTAAAATAAGCTTTTATCTTAGAATTAGGTTTTCTCGATGTTAACAAGGACAAGACAAAAATATGAATCATATTTGGGGGTCTGGTTAGGGGGACTGCCCAAGAGCTTTGACACAATTCGAACACTGATCAGAATGAATTATTTCTGTGAAAGAGAACCTCTAAATGTGTCCCACCATTTAAATAATACTGAAATAAACAGTAATGTGGCAGCGTTAACGGAACAAATTAGAAGCTTTTTACGAGTGTGACAAAAATTAGCTGTTATGTAATACTCACACTGAATGTCCAGCATCACTGATGAGTTTTGGCTGCCATGTTTGTTCTGAGCTGTACAGTGGTACCAGCCTCTGTGTTTCAGGTCGGTCCTATTGAAGGTAAGAGTGTGTCCAGTCTGCAGCTGCTCCAACTGTCCTTCACTCTCTCTGGACCAGGTGTAGTTCAACACTGCTGGATTTGCATCACTGCTGCAGATCAGAGTCACTGAACTGCCCTCCAACACAGAGCTGGAGGGAATCACAGATACTGATGTGTTTTTAGGCGAATCTGATAAACAGACACACACAACAAACAAATTCAGGGCCTCAATAAACAATAAACATAATAAAAATCACAATAATATAATTCAATTCAAAACTAAAGAGCATCACAAAGCATCACTTACACTGAACATGTAATGTGATGTTGTTCTGTGCTGTTTTGTTCTTGTCCTGTAGCTGGTAGGTTATAGTGCAGGTGAAAGTGACTCTATGTTGACGGTGAGTAGCAGTGAAGTTCAGATCAGAGATGAGCTCCTGTAGTCTGCTGCTCTCACTGAGGGGGATTCTGGGAGTGGAGCTCCATGTGAGAGTTGGTGGACGAGAGGAGCAGAGAGTCTCAGCAGAGCAGCGCAGACTCACAGAGCTCCCCTCCAACACCTCCAACACCTCCTCCTGATCCTGCACCTCCTTCTGCTCCACATCCAGCTGCACTGTGGGTTTGTGGGGAGACTCTGAAATAGAGAAAGTAAAATGACAATGATAGTGACATTTAAAACACTCATTCAGTATATTTGTTTATAAATAAATGGCTCAAATCACTCACCAATGACATTTATAGTGGAGAAGGCTTGTGTGTAGGTGAATTTCAGATTATCATTCATAATCCTGAAGTAATATTTGCCATTGTGTTTTGAACTAACATCATAAAACATAGTGGTGCAGTTCTTCTCGTGTAGTTTTCCAGTTATTTTCCCACTGAACTTAGGTTTGGGATCTCTGGAATTAAACACTTGATTGTTCTCTGCATGCATTCCATCTTTGAGCCACACTCCTGTAGCTGCACTTTCAGTGAGGTTTCCATCATACTTGTCCTTAATCTCAAACCTGCACTTTATGATCACACATGATCCACTGAGAGCTTCAATATTTTCTGGAAAACTGATGCTGAAATCTCCACAGCAAACACCTACAACACAAACATAATAGAAACGTGAGAAATAATTTAAAACATTATAAATATCAAAAAAAGGGGTCTTGAATTTTTTCTAATTTAGTTTCTAAATGGAAATATACTCAAACCTTCCCACAGAAAACCGAGAAGAATTATTTTCTCTGCTGTCCAGATGTTCATATTTTCATTCAATAAGGAACATCAACCTGTTTGTGAAAAGCAAATTAAACAAAGAAAAAAAAGGAAGGAAAGACAGAAAAAAGTAAAATAAAATGAAACACTGTGTAAACTGAGCCACCCCCTATACCCCTAATTTATGCACAAATTCTGTTATATATTTAGAAATGGTTTACAACATACAATCAAGATAAAATCAAGAATAAATACCGAAATGAATTTGGAATTAGATATTTAAAAATTTAACATGTGGTAATTTTGCTTTATCCATTTAAAAATAAGCCCAATTAGAAATTAATGATTAATAACAAATAATTTAGTTTGTTTTCTTTTTATAATGTACAGTATTTGTAATAATGCTTATCATTAATTGAATAAAGACAAATCTAAGACTTTTAAAATTACCCACATAATATATCATTTTTAAAAGTAATTTAAAATATTGGATATGACAGCATCTGTTTATGTTCAATGAGTATATTCATTTTAGATTAATGTAATAGAAGTAAAACAGCAAAAAGGAAATCAAAATCTGACAGAGGGAATCTGTAAAAGAAACTGAATCTGACCTTCCTGGGGGCAGAAAGTGTGAAAAACTCCTGTTTAGATTCCAAGTTTCCAGCTGTTACACTGAACTGTTACGGAGTGAAACTGTGCTGCAGAAACAAAATCTGAAGCATAATCTACTGACTTGCATCAGATCTATTATAACTTCCCTTTATCATCACAGCACACCAGTACTTCTTGTATCAGCATTAACATGCATTATTCACACAGACAAAGACTTTAATTTCATTTCTATTAATAAAGTCTATTGCTACAAAAGCTATCCAACTTGCATAAATTTGTACATTCGTCTAATTTAAGTCTGTTGTCACACAAAGCTATAGTATGGCTTGGAGAAACCTCAGATGTACTGCACACGTTTTATAGATGTATGAGAAGCGAGAGGGAAGAAAGTCTGGTGATGTAATGAGGTAATGTAGTAAATAAACAATATTATCAATGTATAAAAAAAACTAAATCACTTAAATTTCGACTACAGTTTTACATGAGCAACAGTGGATAATGTGCTCATAATGCTGCCCTCTGCTGGTCAAAAGACATGAGCTGGTTCTGAGCTGTACAGTGGTACCAGCCTCTGTGTTTCAGGTCGGTCCTATTGAACGTAACAGTGTCAGCAGTCTGCAGCTGCTCCAACTGTCCTTCACTCTCTCTGGACCAGGTGTAGTTCAACACTGCTGGATTTGCATCACTGCTGCAGATCAGAGTCACTGAACTCCCCTCCAACACAGAGCTGGAGGGAATCACAGACACTGATGTGTTTTTAGACAAACCTGAAGGGTTTTGTTCTCGTCCTGTAGCTGGGCCAACAGGAACCTCTGCACATGCTGAGGTGTTATTTCTCCTGGAACAAGGATTGAGCATAGCCCAAGAGTTGTAAATCCAACACTCAGCTTTCCTCCTACCAAAGAGATAAAGCAGTAAGAAGTGGGAACTGGTAAGTTAATAACATAAGTTAATAAGAATATTTAATATTTAGGTTTAATTAACCTAATTAAATGTAAGCATCAGTGTGTGTTAAATTCTTACATTTAATCAATAAATTCAGATAGTACTGATATTTTAAATTATTTGTGGGGAAAATTGGGAAAATATACTTTAAATACAAACCAAAAATTTCTAGTAGGTGGCGGAAAGTCGCTGCATAAGTGAATCACTGAGTCATTCATTAAAGGCTGCTTTATTCAGTAACCAAACACTGTTGTGTGTTGCTCAAAGACGCAAAAACAGGAACTTGTGTCTAAAATGTCCTGCAGTAGTCTATCATCTCATAGTGTGTGCATTCACTCTTTGGGGTGTGTTTTTGTTTTTTGTTTTTTGTGATATACTCGATTATGTGGAACTACATATCTTTTAAACAACAATTATGATTATTATCATAGACGATATATTGCATACCTCTATTAATACCTAGCACATTTGTCGTATCTTGCGTTTCCAACTTCCACTCTGTATGTGCAAGCATATGGCATATGGCAAGCCGTTGTAGCTTATAATATTACGAGTGTTACTCGTCGTAATTACATTTTTACTAGTAACAATGGCAATTAGATTTATAATTATAATTAGAGAGCTCTCTAATTTAGTTCTTACTAGTAACAATAGGATTAGAGAGCTCTCTAATTCAATTCTTACTAGTAACAATTGAATTATAGAGCTCTCTAATTGAATTAGAGAGCTCTGCAATTGTATTCTTACTAATAACAATTCAATTAGAGAGCTCTACAATTCAGTTCCTACTAGTAACAATGCATATTAGAGAGCTCTCTAATTCAGTTCTTACTAGTAAAAATGCAATTACAGAGCTCTCCAATTCAATTCTTACTAGTAAGAAATCCATTTACAGAGCTCTACAATTGTATTCTTACTAGTAAAAACGCATATTCATTAGATGCTAAACAGATTAGCGATTACACCCATTTCCATAGACATATATAGAGAGTAGACGCCGCATCGACCGATACTCCCTACTGGGGCTGACGAGACGTGGGGCCGCCATCTTGGACCGGTCACCCGCTCCACTCAGTGTAATCTGTTTGGCAGGTGTAATGAGCTGTCAACGCATTTAATTAATCATACCTCACGGAATACCGAACTGATTTTCACGCGGTTTTTTCTTTTTTGCTGCAAAGGTCATAAATGTAGCTGTGATACATGACACATGGTTTGGCGTATTTTAATATTGATAGTGAGCTTAACAGTAATGTAATGAATATCTCCGTTCCTGTGATAGTATTGGGTCTTTTAAGAGGGTCTGAAGACTTACAACATGGACTTAGTTCATTAAGCACTTCTAATGCGTTATGGTTTGTATAGTTTTATTCTATTTTCATTTAGCTGTTTATTAATTTGACATTGTTGTTCATTACTGATATTCTCCTTAATGTAGTCTTACCATGCTGTTATTATATTTTGCTTGAATTGACATTGTTTATTATTGCTGTTTTCCCTCATTTTCATTGTTTATTTCATTATGCTATTGACTGAATTGACGTTGTTCATTTTTGCTATTCTCCTTATTAGCTATAATCTGACCAACATCTCAGTCTGTTCCCTGTTAAATTTAAGTATTATATTGTTTTGTATTTATGTCACTTTGGACAAAAGCGCAACCATAACCATATGAGGTGTAGGCTATGATAGGAATTTTGCAAATCACACACTATAAATATGATAGAGAAGCAGAAACAGATAGTGACGATAAAGGTATTTTAATAAGTTGAAGAAACACTATATGAATATTACATTAGAGTTTACTTGGAGTATTTCATTCTCTCTCGCTCACACACACACACACACACACACACTAAAAACCCTGAAAAAGGACTGTAATCCCCCGAGCCCTGCTTTCGATGGTCCACCGATTGGAGCAGGAATATCCTACACAGTGTTCAGGCATGTTCTCTCACTTCTGCTGCTGCTACGCGATGTAATCAATTCCACAGTATGCCCGGTCCAAGATGGCGGCCGTATTTCTCGTTTCCAGCAGCCAATGCGGCGTCTATGTCTATTATGTCTATGGTTAAAAAGAGTTTTTAAACGCTATAATTGACAAAAACGCCCAAAGTGTGTGCACAGAGAGCTGTCAGGGTGACAAATTGAGTTTTTTTTATATTGCTCATTGCACTTAAGTGGTAAATAAACACAAATTTATTGGGGGAAAATGGCTTTTGTGGTGAGTATTCATGTAAACATGCTCAGTTGCATCTTGAGACGTATGCAGTGCACTCATATTACATAATGTGCATTTTTAATTCTCATTTTCATCCTCATCATATCTGTAAACCCACCCAAACCGGCAGGTGGCAGGAGCTTTAATTCTGAAAATAAAATATCTTTGAAGATTGTGTTGTCATCATTACACACACACACACACACACACACACACACACACATACAGTATATACTCACTTGTAATGAAGGTTCTGCGAAGAGAAAAAACAGTTCCAAAACGACTAAACAAGAAATGAAGAAATGTTTAGTTTTCACTATACATGGTAAAATTAATATTAAAGTGCTCCGTTTACACAAGATGGCGATAAATAGCTATTTTAGTGTTTGTGTAAGAAAATAAACAGCTGACTTGTATATTGACCAAATACAGAAACAAGACATTGTTATAATTTCAAATAAATATTATAATTGTTCATAATAATAATAATTCATAATAATTTCAGAAATATCAGTAATTCTCTATTTAATAAAATATATTTAAAATCATTTATAAAGACCGAAATGCATATTTTTCAAACACAAGTACACTGAAGATTTTTTACAATTATTATTTTTTTATTTAATAGAAATGTATATATAAAAAGTGCACATTTATAAAGAAAAGAAGAAAGTAAGAGCTCCTCTTTCTGTTTTTCTTCCACTTGTTTAGAGTGGCCATAAAGACCTCATCTTGGGTTAATCCAGGTTATCTAGGAAATTTTTTTCCAGTCACCTCACTGGAAAAAACGCCCTAATTTACCTGAATACACCTAATGCATTTCAAATGAGATCTTTGAGGGAAAATATATAAATATGCACTTTCTTATGCGCTGCGCTTCACTCTTCTGATGAGAAATATTCTTCCTCATCAGAAGCTGCAGCAGATCTCTGGTCATCACCAGTCTCAGATGGCCCAGCTTTACTCTTTTCAAATGACTGGCATACAGTCATGTGAAAAAGTTTGGACACCCTATTGAATTCCATGGTTTTCCGAATCAGGACATCATTAAAACAAAACTGGTCCTTGGCCGCTCTTAAAATTTCGAAAATAAAACCTCAGATGAACAACAACACATGACAAATTGCACCGTGTCATTATTTACTGAACAAAAATAAAGCCAAGATGGAAAAGCCGTGTGTGACAAAGTTAGGACATTCTTACTGTTAATACTGAAATTAAGAGGGTAAATAACAGTCAAGCACTGCTAATCAAATACCTTTGATTAACTGAACATCAGCAAGTCTGAGCGCCTCTATAAAAGCATAAGCTTTGGCAGTTTGCTGGTCTGGAGCCTTCAGGTGTGTGTTAACACAATGCCAAGGAGTAAAGACATCAGCAATCATCTTAGAGAAGCAATTGTTGCTGCTATCAATCTTAGAAGAGTAATACGACCATTTCCAAATTATTTTAAGGTTATTCACAAGTGGAAGACATTTAAAACAGACACCTCTCCTTTCAGGAGTGGACGTCCCAGAAAATTCACTGCAAGTTCAGACCCTGTAAAGCTCAGAGAAATGGCAGACAACCCAAGAACTACACCTCAGACTCTACAGGCCTCAGTTAACATGTTAAATGATGAAGTTCATGACAATACCATTAGAAAAATATGGGACAAAAATGGCATGTTTGGAAGGCTTGGCAGAAGAAAGCATCTTCTATATAAAAAAAACAATGCAGCACAGTTTAGGTCTGCAAAGCTGCATCTGAACAAAATACAAGTCTTGAATCAGAATAATGTCCTTTAAACAGACGAGACTGACGTGGAGATGTTTGGCCATAATGCACAGCACCAAGTTTGGTGAAAACCTAAAGAGCGTATCAGCACAAACACCTCATACCAAAAGACAAGCATGCTGGAGGAGGGCTGATCATTTTGGGCTTGTTTTGTAGCCACAGGACCTGAGCACCTCACAGTCATTGAGTTGGCTATGAACTCCTCTGTATATCAAAGTATTCTAGAGTCAAATGTGAAGGCATTTGTCCGACATCTAATGTTGGGCCAAAATTGGGTCATGCAACAGGACAATGATCCCAGGCACACCATCAAATCTAAAACAGAATGGCTGAAAAGAAAAGATTCAAGGTGTTGCAATAGCCCAGTCCAAGTCCAGAGCTCATCCTGACTCAAATGCTGTAGTGAGAGCTGTGCATAAGCAAATGCCCACAAACCTCAATAAACTGGCGCAACGTTGAAAAGAACAGTGGTCCAAATTCCTCCAGAACGACGTGAGAGACTGATAAAGTCACACAGAAAATGAATGCTTCAAGTTATTCCTGCTACAGGCAATTGACTCATAAGGTGTCCTAACTTTGTCACACATGGCCTTTCCCTCTTGGCTGTATTTTTCTTAAATAAATAATAACATAGTGTGATATGTCATGTGATGATGTTTATCTGAGGATTGATTTTCCAAATTTTAAGACCTGCCAAGGACCAGATAATTTTTTATTATGTCCTGATACAGAAAACCATGAAATTTAATAGGGTGTCCGAACTTTTTCACATGACTGTACGACTGTGTGTAAGTCGATCATCACAGGCTTCACTAAATGTATTTCAGTTATGTGGCTCTGGATGAGGTAGTTTTCGGGCTTATCTGGTTTTTCGAGAAGCAGACTTCTTACAGGCCACTTCTTCGGGATGTCAAAATACGAGACCCGAAATTCACGTGGTGGTACTTTTGGGGGTAGCATGTCCCACCACTGACGCTGCTTCTTTTGGAATAAACCTTTAAAGTTCTTCCATTTAAATATGTGCTTTTTTTCCACGCAATGTGACTCTGGTCTCGGTTTTGTCCCTAATATCTTCCCTCCAGTCAGTCTGGTCACCTGGCATTATAACAAACTCTCTTCGAAGGAAGTTCTCGTGTCTTTTGAACCTTCCATACCATTCCTCAAACTCCTCACGCTTTTCTTTTAGCAGTTTTTTTCCACATGTTACCGTTTGCTGTGTTCACTCTATCAGAAGAAATCACTTTAGAGGAACTCAAGAACTCCAGAACCCCACACAAAGGATTCGAATCTTGTACGTGTTTATATGCCGCGCGATCGTTCTAAAAATGACGTCTCTAGGACGTACCCAGAGTCGTTCATAAAGAATTGAGCCGCATTACTACACCATAACAATAACGAAACAAAGAATGATCTAAGATTGTCTTGTGAATAGTGGGCATTGAAACACAATCATACATTTTTAATGAGAACGAGCTGGTCGTCATCATCATCGTGATGGCCATTTAAAGCAATTAATGCGCATGTTAATGTTAACATTACCGGTCAAAAAGTGCGACTGGTAAGATGTAATTGACTGTAGATGAACTTTTAATATCTACTAACTGTTTCACGATGGAAATGTTTAACTACTTTAAAATTTCGTCTTTTTGAATCTGAAAAACATACAAGTGATTCATAAAGATTCAGAATATAGGGTAATACTTACAGTATGGTTCCAATTGTTAACATATCCAACTAACGTTATATTAGTTAACATGAACAATATTTAAATAGCATTTATAACACAGTAATAAGAATCAAGGTATGTAAACTTCTGAATGGGGTCATTTTTATAAGTTCAGCTACTATTTTCTCTTGTGGACTATATGTAAACGTCTTTTATGTGAAATATCTTATTCAGGTCAGTGCTAAATAAAAAAAAACATGCATTTTGTATGATCCCTCTTATTTTGGTAAAATAATTAACATTTTACAGATTCTGCAATGTGTATGTAAACTTTTGACTTCAACTGTATGCATTCAGAACTAAATATAGTATATTATCATTCATGCAAATTTGCAAAGATATGTAAAGATAAATGTACCTTCGAGAACAAAGCCAGTATCTGTTATAATAAAATCATATGCATATAACCATATAATATAACCAAAATGCAACTGAACTCTGACAAGAACATATGGAATTTTTAATATTTTGACAGTTAAATCCTGGTATATGTGAGAGAAACTTTAAAACTCGTATAGCTGGAAAATAACTTTTACAAACTGAAGCCTTAAGTGAGCAATGTAATACTTTATTGCTTTTTTCTTTTGTTTTTATCTTGCATACATTATTCCCCTTGCTAAAAGCTAAAATCTATTCAAGAATGTTTGCATAGTGTTGAAGAGATGATTTCATAAACACTTCATAATGAAGCATTTTTAAGCAAGTAGGCCTATTGACAACAAAATATGCACATATGACACTGTTCAAGCAAGCAAACCCAAAGAATGTTTGTTATTAACACAATAACAGCAGTTACATACTTCAGCTTTAAATCTAATTAAATGAATTAAAAGTGTTTTTAAAGAAGCTTTCGTAGATTCACCTTGATTTACGTCCATATCTGCTCCTGTTTGGCTGCTGCTTTGTGAGGAACCTGGTAAATGGCTTCTCCATCTGGCATTGAAGAATAATTCCCAATCTTTGCCTCACTATCTACTGCGTTTTGACCACAATATCGGACCACAGCATAATCGGTAGTAAGTGCGGAGATGCCTCTGATGTCGTTTGACTCTGGTTTGGTGTTTGTAAAGTTAATTGTTGAATAATGTAGGGGTTCTGGGTGGTTTAATGTGGGGTCTTCAGCCGATGACATCATAACTTTATTACTATAAAAAGGCTCTCCCCCACTGTCCACCAAGTCAGCCTGTTGGATGAACAAAAATGGAGAATCATCAGTGGAGAACTTCTATGCACAAGAGTTTGACATATTTATAAATGAATGGAATGATATTTTGTAACATACCGCATCATTCTGAATCAGTCCAGCTTTATCTCCCGTTTGAGTCCTGAAGATATATCTACAGAAATAATTACATAACATTGTTAAAAGATTGAGGGAATCTAGAGAAATTGTGAGATAGTCTACTTACTTGTACAGCAGTGTTGTGACCCATAAGATTGCCATGAACAAAGTTCCAGCTGCGACTCCAACCAGGAGGGAATAAATGTTAAACCCTGTGGAAAGTTCATAGAAACGTTCTTTATTCTACAGAGCAACTGTACTGATATTTGACATATTAACAGCTGAAATAAATTAACTGTTAAATTCAAATTTACATGGAGCTTTTTGAGTGATGAAAACCAGATGAAACAGTTGACTTGCATTGCCATGAGTGTTGTTGCTGACACACTGCAGAGTGGATGTGTGTGTGAGAGACTGATGTAGAGTGATGGAGCTCCTTAAGCCTGTGCTGCTCAGTCGCTCTTCACTGATGAACATGTTTGAAGAGTTAGTGACAGGACGTCCAGACAGATGCCACTCCAGTTTAGGAGAGGGATTCCCATCAGCCTCACAGAAACACACCATTACATCTCCACTGATATAGCTGGAGGAAGCAGAGATCTGAGGAGGATCTAATAGAGAGAAAGTAACTTTTCTTAGTACATTTTCAATGCAGTTCACATTAGGTACAATTACTTGGTTGAAAGATTATCTATATTTCTATATTACTCACACTGAATGTCCAGCATCACTGATGAGTTTTGGCTGCCATGTTTGTTCTGAGCTGTACAGTGGTACCAGCCTCTGTGTTTCAGGTCGGTCCTATTGAAGGTAACAGTGTGTCCAGTCTGCAGCTGCTCCAACTGTCCTTCACTCTCTCTGGACCAGGTGTAGTTCAACACTGCTGGATTTGCATCACTGCTGCAGATCAGAGTCACTGAACTGCCCTCCAACACAGAGCTGGAGGGAATCACAGACACTGATGTGTTTTTAGGCGAATCTGAAGGTAAAACAAATTAAGGACCTGACAAATTAAAATCACTATAATATGAATAACAAGTCGAAATAAAAAAGCGTCACAATCTTACACTGAACATGTAATGTGATGCTGTCCTGTGCTATTTTGTTCTTGTCCCGTAGCTGGTAGGTTATAGTGCAGATGAAAGTGACTCTGTGGTGACGGTGAGTAGCAGTGAAGTTCAGATCAGAGATGAGCTCCTGTAGTCTGCTGCTCTCACTGAGGGGGATTCTGGGAGTGGAGCTCCATGTGAGAGTTGGTGGACGAGAGGAGCAGAGAGTCTCAGCAGAGCAGCGCAGACTTACAGAGCTCCCCTCCAACACCTCCAACACCTCCTCCTGATCCTGCACCTCCTGTTCCACATACAGCTGCACTGTGGGTTTGTGGGGAGAGTCTGAAACAAAGAAAGTAAATGACAATGATAGCAACTTTCAAAACATTCATTCAACATATTTGTTTATAAATAAACGACTCAAATCACTCACCAATGACATTTATAGTGGAGGAGGGTTGTCCGTAGGTGTATTTCAGATCACCACTCACGATCCTGAAGTAATATTTACCATTGTGTTTTGAACTAACATCATAAAAGACAGTGGTGCAGTTCTTCTTGTGTAGTTTTCCAGTTATTTTCCCACTGAATTTATGTTTGGGATCTCTGGAATTAAACACTTCATTTCTGCTCGCATGTGTTCCGTCTTTGAGCCACACTCCTGTAGCATCACTCTCAGTGAGGTATTTGTCTTGATCGTCCTTAATTTCAAAAGTGCACTTTATGACCACACAGGATCCACTGAGAGCTTGAATCTTCTCTGACAGACTGACACTGAAATCACTACAGCAAACACCTACAACACACAAAACACAAACATGTGAGCAAGCAACACACACCCCTAACTGACAGGGTTTTTAACTGACAAAGACCTCATGTACACTTCAATAAATATTAAAAACATTATATTAAAGCAATAACAAAAATTGATCTAAGACTCCACATCAGACCTGCAACATGGCAACAAAGGTCTTTAGTGCTTTATTTTACAGCTAGTATTAGAATATTTCTAAAATAATCAAACCTTAATATTAAGGTAATCATAAACTGCATATAAGTTAAAGTGCAGATATACTGTCAACAATTTGACAGCCTAAAAGTGTAAGTACCTAGTCAAATAAATAATTCAATTACTAAAAAAAAACCCTAAGTACAGTAGTAAAGTACTATTACTCAAATGTAATTATATAAATATTACTCAAACACTTAACATTGCTGCAACTACAACATTTAGACATAGTTAAACATGTTATAAAACACACATTCATGATAAATGTTTTAGTTGTTTACTTCATATTACAAATGTCTTATTAAAGTCTCTTGATAAAACAAACATTGGTGAAGGTAAAAGAGAGATGCACACACCTTGTAAGAGAAAGACAAAAATGCAGATTTTCTCAGCTATGCTCATCTTGCTATTAAATTATGGTTGGACCTAAACAGAGATCATATATACGGTTACAAAAATGATACAAAAATACACATATTCAACATTGTTGTTGTGGAATGATTTTAGGCAAACAAATATTATTTTCAAAATCACTAGTCATCTGAAACAAACCATCTGTACATTCAGGAAAAAGGTACAAACTGTCACTAGAGTAGAAAGATACATCTTTGTACCTCATTTACCACTGAATGGTACATATTAGTACCTTATTAGTACTTTTTCTGAGAGCGTATTATCATTTCTGTACTTTACATACAGTTAAAGTCAAAAGTTTACATACACCTTGCACATAAAAGACGTTGACATTTAGTCCACAAGAGAAAATAATAGCTGAATTTATAAAAATGACCCAGTTCAAAAGTTTACATACACTTGAATGATCCACAGCTGTTTTTTGTTTTGTTTTGTTTTGTTTTGTGATAGTTGTTCATGAGTCCCTTGTTTGTCCTGAACAGTTAAACTGCCTGCTGTTCTTCTGAAAAATCCTTCAAGTCCCACAACTTCTTTGCTTTTCAGCATTTTTGTGTATTTGAATGCTTTCTAACAATGACTATGATTTTGAGATCCAACTGTTCACACAGAGGACAACTGAGGAACTCATATGCAGCTATTACGGAAGGTTCAAAAACGTTTGGGAAACATGTAAGTATCTTCTGCATACGTTTTTGACAATTACAATTTTATTTTAAAAATAACATGCATTTTGTATCATCCCTCTAATTTTGAAAAAATAATGAACATGTATGCCAACTTTTGACCTCAACTGTGTTTTATATTTTTTACAGAAGTAAAAGCAGCTAAACCTACTGGATTGTCCTTTGCGCAACTGACTCCGAAAACAGCAGTGTAAAGTTTCCTCTAACAAACAAAGTCAGTTATTCGGACCACACCATTGCTCCATCAGTGAGACAGTAGCTAGTTGTGACACAGGAAAATTATCACAGATAAAGTTTATGGTACAGAATGGCGTGTGAATAAAATTGCACAATGTTGATGATGATAATTACCGGAATAAAGTTTAATAAAAAAAACACAGGAGAGTAGCACTAATGCAAAGTAAGACGAACAGAGGAAAAAGGACAAGGGTTTATATGCACAGAACAAATAAAGGAAACTAATGATTAACTAGCCCAATTTCCTCTACATCAACAAGAGCCCTCAATTTGTGTACAGAACAAAAAGTAAGAATAAGTGTGGTTGAAAATGGTTTAGGTTATTAAATATTTGGTTATTAAAGGTTGGACCTGTTTTGAAATACTTAAATATCTAGTCCTTAATTCTTCATTAATAGAAAGTGTTTGAATATACAAACCTCTAAAGTTCTTGTAAACTCTGTAAATCCTGATCTGATCTAAAGCTCTATACACTCATCAAAGGAATAAATTACAAACATCTGTCTGGAGAGATGAATGAACAAAAACAATCCAAAACATCAGAATCGACACACACCTGAAAATATTAAAACTGTCATTTAGGTCCTACTGATATTAAACTACTTACCAGAGAAGGTTGATAACGCTTGAGGAATCCTCTGAATATTGGTAAAAAGTAAAGCTGACTGTTGCGACACAAACTTCTTTAGACTGGAAGGTGCTGTGCTGTGTGAAGATAACACAATGCATGAGTGATATTTGTCTAATTATACCTTCCTCTTTTACTCAGCTGTGGCGGTAACATAAACATCATGCTGCTCACAAACAGAACAATCTATGCAAACATACCTTCAAGCAAATTGCTCTGGATTTTGTTATACTTTCCATGATGGCAAAATTTGTGCTTCAAAGATAAACAAAGGTCTTGTGGGTTTGGAACGACGTGAGGGTGAGTACCACCCATTACAGCTTTTGTACCTTTTTTTTCTGAAAATCAACAAACCGGGCAATTTTCTAGATGAAGGGAATGAAAATGAAACCTTGTAAAAGAATGATTTTCTCTGCCATGTCCATCTTTTTATTAACAAATTTGTGTAATGTTTGTGTAATGTGTCATTTTGAATAATATATGTGTTTTTTATTTTAAAAAAATTCGTTTCGTAAAATGATTTGCTTGAAAAGTCAGATCCATTTTATATTAAGTGTCATCAATTACTATCCTAACATCTACATTGATTATTTGATGCTGTGCTTTTTTTTTGTTGATACAGTACTTATGTTGTACTTATTTGTAAAAAAACAGAATGAATTTACAGCTGTAATTAATTTCTGTAAATACATCTGTGATTACACTATTGACCCTGCATCTATTCCATAACCCACACTTAAACGCTAGCCAGACCACCAAGACTGTCCCTAACCTTTCCCATAACCCACCTCAAAAGCAACGAAAGTGTTCTGCAATACAACTTGAACATGATAAGTACACTGTACATAATTATTGATCTTTTTGATGTAAGTACAAAGGCACATAAAGTGTGACTGCAAAGTGTGCTCATGTTTGTAATTTCAAAATGATAATTTATTTTGATATTTTGGGGGAGTCATTAATTTCCCCAAATTCCTAAAGTTTGAGTGCTTTCAATTGCAAACTCAAAATATTATGTAATATACAAATAATAATACAAATAACAATTATAATCATTGAATGATACTTTTACTGTGCAATACACGTAAAAACATCTGTGAATAAAATATAACATTTAACATTAAACTGCTCCTTTTTGTCAAGTGTGATTCAAACTTTTTTTATATATACTGGTATTGGTTCATATGAGAAAATGCTAAAAGAGCAGTGACATTTCTCTTTATATAGACAGCTACATTTATTTATGGTTCTCATCTTTAACTGCAGAAAGGAACAAGACATACGACTGTTTTAATGAGCATTTAAAATTGATTACAAATTATTTTAGAAGACATAGATAAGACATACATTTTTACATAAGAGACCACAAAACAAAAAGTTCTATTATATTAAACAATAAATTGAATGCATGCACGTACAAAATGTTTTTTAATCCAATAAAACCATAATATGTTTTTTTTTTATTACAAGTTTCTAGAACAAGCCAATGGCAAACGTGTATAAATATTAAAATATATTTTTTAAATGTTTTATTCAAACAACTAAATAGATTTGAGTCTAATCAAATTTGCAAACTAATCACATTCATATTTTTCCCCGCCAGTAACTCTTGGTCTTCAATGGTCTTCAAGCTTTTGTTATGTATCCAACATGGGAAATAATGTATTTCATATTTGAAATGTGCATTTTAAAGTCCTGAAAAAAATCTTACAGCTAAATGAAGATGTCAAAAGAGGAGATCAGATGTGTGTTTGTTGTTTATTTTGTGTCACCTCTCTTAATGTTCAGAGTCTCATATTCAGAGGGTGGAGCAGAGAGCTGAAGAGAAGCATATGTGCCTGCTGCCTCATTCTGAACCTAAAAAAACCCAACAAAAAACACTCTCAAACACCAATATCATGATCATAGTGACTTAACATATCTAAAACAAAATAAAGGACTCACCTTTATCTTAGTCAACCTTCTGGGGATTACAAGTTAAGAAAAATAGGTATATTAGTAGAGAGACAACCCTTTGCTATTATATTAAAAAACAAAAGTGCCTTGGTTTGACATCTAATGCAAGAATATTCATACATTTTAGTATCCAAGTTCTTTTTGGCATCACTGTATAAGACTAAAGCATGTTCTTGTTTTTCATAGGTATTGATTTCGTGTGAAGGCTGGAATAAACTACAGCACTTCTGCACAGACTTGCAGTCTGAACGTGTTGATTCTAGTTGCCAAAATCAATAGCAGTCTGCAGATTTCACAAAATATCAAGTAGTATATGTCGGACACAGACTCTGATATTTTGGCACCAGACTTCGATCGCATCCAGTCATAGGAGTAGGTCTCTGCATTAGTTTGTCATGTTCAGAATGATTTGTGATCCTCAGTTGTTTATGGTTAGTACCTATTTACAAAGTCTACAAATGCATTTATACCTATGCTTTATGCTTGATGACATTTCACAATAAGTGCTATATGAAATACAGCTCTATATAAATACTTATGTCGCTATAACTGTGTAATTCACTTTTATTCGTAATACACAGTATGTCAATACACAATAAAATCCACCAAGTTAATTGAATATGCTAAATCTATTCTGTAATAATTATGTTCTTTTTGGTCACTTACATCATTGTAAATACTTTATGTTTTGTGCACATACCGTACAAATATACATGTAACGCCGCACAACATCACGACCACCAGAGCCACAACAGCAACTCCAATCAGCACAGAGGAAGAATTCAAACCTAAAGAAGAATAAATGAGTGTTTGGAAAACCACTGATGATTCAGTAAAAGCAGTGAAAGCAAGTCCCATCATAATCTTTAAAAATAATGACAAGGGTAGAGAAATTAGCATTAGCATTTGCCTTGAAGTCAATGACTGTCACTCAGCCGATGAATGCCTGATAAACACGATTTTTATTTACATACTGACATTAAATTATTCTGAATGAAACATAGCTGAAACTCACATGCAACAGATGAAGGCAGCTGAAACAGTTGACTTGCAGTTTCATGAGTGTTTTTACTGACACACTGCAGAGCAGATGTGTTTGTGAGAGACTGATGTAGAGTGATGGAGCTCCTTAAGCCTGTGCTGCTCAATCGCTCTTCACTGATGAACATGTTTGAAGAGTTAGTGACAGGACGTCCAGACAGATGCCACTCCAGTTTAGGAGAGGGATTCCCATCAGCCTCACAGAAACACACCATTACATCTCCACTGATATAGCTGGAGGAAGCAGAGATCTGAGGAGGATCTAATAGAGAGAAAGTAACTTTTCTTAGTACATTTTCAATGCAGTTCACATTAGGTACAATTACTTGGTTGAAAGATTATCTATATTTCTATATTACTCACACTGAATGTCCAGCATCACTGATGAGTTTTGGCTGCCATGTTTGTTCTGAGCTGTACAGTGGTACCAGCCTCTGTGTTTCAGGTCGGTCCTATTGAAGGTAAGAGTGTGTCCAGTCTGCAGCTGCTCCAACTGTCCTTCACTCTCTCTGGACCAGGTGTAGTTCAACACTGCTGGATTTGCATCACTGCTGCAGATCAGAGTCACTGAACTGCCCTCCAACACAGAGCTGGAGGGAATCACAGACACTGATGTGTTTTTAGGCAAACCTGAAGGGTTTTGTTCTCGTCCTGTAGCTGGGCCAACAGGAACCTCTGCACATGCTGAGGTGTTATTTCTCCTGGAACAAGGATTGAGCATAGCCCAAGAGTTGTAAATCCAACATTCAGCTTTCCTCCTACCAAAGAGATAAAGCAGTAAGAAGTGGGAACTGGTAAGTTAATAACATAAGTTAATAAGAATATTTCTTTTCTTCCACAAGTTTCTATACAGAGTTCATTAACAACTGAGAACAACCACAATTGCTAACTTTAATAGGATGGATTATGTGTATCTGCTTATTTGAAACATTACCTGCATTACCTGGCAGTTGGCTTGCTGGGTCCCTGTAAAGGAAACATGCTGTAGCATTTCCATATATTCGCTACTCGTGGAAATCACAGAATTCTGTGATGAAAATATATTATCCTAAATATCAATTCAGTTAAGTCTTTTTCATTTCCTTTGTACTACATGTGTGCTCTTTAATGCAGTTGTTCATTTCCAGAATGAAAATTTCCTGATAATTTACTCACCCTCATGTCATCCAAGATTTTGAGGAAAACATTCCAGGATTTTTTTTTCATATAGTAAACTTCAGTGGTGACCAACGGGTTGAAGGTTCAGTTTCATTACAGCTTCAAAAAATTAACTTTCAAGTTTAAATTGATTTTTAACTTTTCTAGGCTTTTTTACCTTTATAAGACCAATTTATTTTCTAACCTAATTAAATGTAAGCATCAGTGTGTGTTAAATTCTTACATTTAATCAATAAATTCAGATAGTACTGATATTTGAAATTATTTGGGGGAAAAATTGGGAAAATATACTTTAAATACAAACCAAAAATTGCTAGTAGGTGGCGGAAAGTCGCTGCATAAGTGAATCACTGAGTCATTCATTAAAGGCTGCTTTATTCAGTAACCAAACACTGTTGTGTGTTGCTCAAAGACGCAAAACAGTTTGCTGTGGCTTTGTTTAAAATTATTTTTGTTGCCAAAATAGAGCAAAACAGGAACTTGTGCCTAAAATGTAGTGTCCTGCAGTAGTCTAACTATCATCTCATAGTGTGTGCATTCACTCTTTGGGGTGTGTTTTTGTTTTTTTGTGATGTACTCGATTATGTGAAACTGCATATTTTTTAAACAACAATTATGATTATTATCATAGACGATATATTGCATACCTCTATTAATACCTAGCACATTTGTCGTATCTTGCGTTTCCAACTTCCACTCTGTATGTGCAAGCCTGGTAACTAACGTATTTTTAGCGGGAGCAGGTAATTTACCCGGAAACAACAAATTCTAATTTCTGATTGGCTGTGTTAAAAAGAGTTTTTAAACGCTATAATTGACAAAAACGCCCGAAGTGTGTGCACAGAGAGCTGTCAGGGTGACAAATTGAGTTTTTTTATATTGCTTATTGCACTTAAGTGGTAAATAAACACAAAATTATTGGGGGAAAATGGCTTTTGTGGTGAGTATTCATGTAAACATGCTCAGTTGCATCTTGAGACGTATGCAGTGCACTCATATTACAGAATGTGCATTTTTAATTCTCATTTTCATCCTCATCATATCTGTAAACTCACCCAAACCGGCAGGTGGCAGGAGCTTTAATTCTGAAAATAAAATATCTTTGAAGATCGTGTTGTCATCATTACTACACACACTATACACACACACACACACACACACACACACACACACACACAGTATATACTCACTTGTAATGAAGGTTCTGCGAAGAGAAAAAACAGTTTCAAAACGATTTAACAAGAAATGAAGAAATGTTTAGTTTTCACTATACATGTTAAAATTAATATTAAAGTGCTTCATGTTTACACAAGATGGGTTTTAGTGTTTGTGTAAGAAAATAAACAGCTGACTTGTATATTGACCAAATACAGAAACAAGACATTGTTATAATTTCAAATAAATATTATAAAAAATTGTTCATAATAATAATAATTCATAATAATTTTAGAATTATCATAAAACAATATTTTTCTATTTAATAAAAGATATTTAAAATCATTTATAAAGACTGAAAGGCATATTTGTCAAACACAAGTACACTGAAGATTTTTTACAATAATTTTTTTATTTAATAGAAATGTATATATAAAAAGTGCATATTTATAAAGAAAAGGAGAAAGTAAGAGCTTCTCTTTCCATTTTTCTTCCACATGTTTAGAGTGGGCATAAAGACCTCATCTTGGGTTAATCCAGGTTCCCTATCTGTCGTACACTCCGAGTTGTGTCGAGTAGTGTACGACACTAGGGGTCGCTCTTGAGAGCCCAAACACCTCTGACAGTTTTGAGAAAGGCCAATGAAAATTGGGTGTGCAGATTTGCACAGCTGGCCACGCCCCGGACATCCGGGTATAATAGGGCAGCGTGTGCATCTGCTCACTCGTTCTGTTCTTCGGAGCCGAATGCAGCGTCTCTGCGTGAGATGCAGCAACATTCACCTCTCTCGTCGTTGGATCTGCAGCACAGACAGCGGTCTCTCCCTCTCTAGCACAGCCTGTGTTGTGAGAGTCCCCTGGGTGCGTCGACGGCGATCTTGAAGAGCAATCTTCCTTCTATGGGTGATTTCTCTGATAGAGCTGGCACGGTAGGATTGTGTGTTGGTTAACATATCTTTCCCTCCGTGTCATCCTGGTTGCGGCTTACCTTCCCAAACGATCGACATGACCGTTGTGTTCAGTGTTGAGTTATGCTCACGCTGATGCAGCGCTTGTTGTTGACTCATGTTTTGCTTGCGAGAGCTCGATCATGGACGCGCTTGCTCGTCAGCCGCGTGCTTTACGTGAAGCCGCGGCTCACTCCGACTGCTTCCCGCTCCGGTCCTTCTACTTTCGGGTACGAGGCCGTTGCGATGTGCGTCGGTAACGAGCATTAGGAAGCAGGGAAGGCTCTGCCGGGTGAAAACCCCGCAAACCTCTCGCTCCTCGCGTCCCTCGATCCAAACGATCAACACGACCGTTGTATTCAGTGTTGAGATTCTCACGCCGATGCAGCGCTTGTTGTTGATTCATGTTTTGCCGGCGAAAACATGACCTGGGCGCACGAGCCGTATGCTTACGTTCCCGACTGCTACCCGCTCCGGTCCTTCTACTTCCGGGTACGAGGCCGTAGCGATGTGCGTTGGTGACGAGCATTACAAAGCAAGGAAGGTTTTGCCGGGTGAAAACCCCGCAAACCCCTCGCTTCGTGCGTCCCTCGATTGAGTTTCCGGACAAGTTTGTTAGTCTGTCTCAGTACAGCTGACTTTCTTATTCAGAACTCCTAATTGGGCGGAAATGGTTAGCGGCAGCATCGCTAAGGAAGGGCGTGAACTATTTGAAGCAGAAACTTCAGCTGAGCAAGCCTCTACGGGGGACTGATTCTCAGTTTGAGGTGGATGCAAAAAAATGGCGGCCGTGCCTGAAACGGGCAGCCAAGAAGGGGCTGGTTAATAGACATCTGGGTAACGACCTGTACGCTCGTTTCCAGTGTCTGTTTCCCGGTAGTGCACGAGAAGTTGGTGAAATCGCGGAAAGCCCATTTAAAAAAATGGTCAGAACGTGATAAACCAACTTCTCCTCCTTCACCACTCTCGATGGGGGTCCAGCGAGGGGGTTTCAGAGGTTCCCCCAGGCGGAGGGGGCGATTGCAGTGTACTCCCTGCTAATCGCCGCCGCTTGTGAGATTCCTTCCAGAACTCCCGTTCAGGGCCTGTAAGTTCTTCCGGGCAAGGCTTACATGGCTTCTGGACAGGCTGCGTCCGCCTTACATACCACGGCCATCCTCTGGGTGTTCAGGCCGTGGCGTTGCGAGCTCAGTACGAGGGTGGTTCCAACCTAGAGCTGTGAGTCGTGGCACACGCTCTAGGAAGGGCGATGTCTACTTGTTGGTCCAGGAACGCCACCTGTGGCTGCACCTGTCAGAAATGCGGGAAATTTGAAGTCCGCTTCTTACCCCCCATTTCCCAGGTTGGTCCTTCTGGCAACACCGTGATAGAATTTGCAGCGAAAGTCCTTCACGGTAGGAGCAGACAGAGCCGCGGGTCAGGGCTCCGGCCCTCTACCCCCGACTACTCCTGTCTGTTCGTCGCCACGGACGGTCCCCTATAGAACTCCTGAGGCCCCGCGACAGCCGGGCCTCCGGCCTGACCGCCCAGCGGTCAGAGATCTTGTGGGAAGGTGGCAACACAAGCTTGTCGGTAGGCTTGCTAGAACCCTCGTTAGGCTTCTAGTTTTTCTTCTGACAAGCAATCCAGAGCAGGCGGGCTAGCTGACCCGTCCAGATCCACTCTCGACCCGGGGATGAGAGATGGATTCGGCACAAACTCTGCATAATGGCAAAGACACACCGCGCTCTTGGGGCTTCATCTCCAAACACGGCGTTCTCTGCCTTATTCAGCCACGACATTCCCATTCCAGGTACGTCGGGTATAGTTCCCTGAGACCTGAAGCTTCTCAGAACTACCTGACTTGGCTATGCAACTCAGGTTGCAAGGCATCCGCTAAGGTCTACGGCATTCTCTTATAAATCGACTCAGGGCAAGAATGCTATGGTCCCTTAAGCGGAGATCGCAGCCCCCCTGGGAAGGGTGCGATAGATCCTATCCCCTCAGCCAAAATGAAGGAAAGGGTTTGCCGACCCCTACTTCATTGTACCAAGATGGGTGGTTGACTCATACCAATCTTAAAACAGAGGTTTTTGAATCGGGCCCTTTCTCAAGCTCCCGTTCAAACATTAGCCCTTGAACACACATTCCTTGTGTGTCAGGGCTTAAGATTGGTTGATGGCATTGGACCTGAGCGACACGTACTATCATGTCTTGATCCTCCAAGACTCTGTCTTCGAGATCAGGCTCATCAGTACAAGGTTCCCCCTGCGGCCTATCCCTGCCGCCCTGCGCCTTTACGAAGGTAGCGGGGGCTGCCCTTGCCCCCCTCAGGGAAGTGGGCATCCGCATTCTCAATTATCTTGACGACTGGCTATTCCTAGCTCACTCGTGGGATATGGGTTGCGTACACAGGGACATGGTTCTCAACCACTGGCCCAGTTGGGACCTCGGGTCAACTGGGAAAAGAGCAAACTCTCCCCGGCACAGAGGATCTCTTTTCTCGGCGTAGAGCTGGACTCGGTTAGTATGTCTGCGCGTCTCTCCCCAGAGCGTGCACAGCCAGTTCTGAGGTGTGTGGCAACACTCAGATGCGGGTCAGCGGTCCCCCTAAAACAGGTTCAGAGGCTCCTAGGGCACATGGCATCCTCAGCCGCGGTCACGCCACTGGGTTTGATGCACATGAGACCGCTGCAGCACTGGCTTCATACTCGAGTCCCCAGGTGGGCGTGGCATCGAGGCACATTTCGAGTGAACATCACACCATCGTGTCGCCAGACACTCAGCCCTTGGACAGACATTATGTTCCTACGGTCAGGAGTTCCCCTGGAACAGGTGTCCAGACGCATCGTTGTCACCACAGATGCTTCCAAGACAGGCTGGGGTGCCACCTGCAATGGGCAGGCAGCTTCCGGGGTCTGGACAGGCCCCCGACTGTTTTGGCACATAAATTGTCTGGAGTTGTTGGCAGTGCTCCTGGCCCTGAGGAGGTTCCGACCTATGATTCAGGGCAAGCACGTGTTGGTCAGGTCCGACAACACTGCGGCTGTGGCCTACATCAACCACCAGGGCGGTGTACGCTCCTTTCGCATGTCACAACTAGCCCGCCACCTGCTGCTCTGGAGTCAACACAGACTCAAGTCTCTACGAGCCACTCACATTCCGGGCGAAGCCAATCGTATGGCCGATTCCCTGTCACGACAGGTTTCGCTCGGAGGCGAGTGGAGACTCCACCCCCAGTCGGTCCAACTGATTTGGGATCGATTCGGCCAGGCACAGGTAGACCTCTTTGCCTCACCGGAATCCACTCACTGCCAGCTGTGGTACGGTCTAACCGAGGCCCCCCTCGGTTTAGACGCACTGGCACACAGTTGGCCGAGGGGCCGGCTCAAGTATGCGTTTCCCCCAGTGAGCCTCATTGCACAAACCTTGTGCAAAGTCAGGGAGGACAAGGAACAGATTCTCTTGGTGGCCCCCTTCTGGCCCAACAGAACCTGGTTCTCGGACCTGGTGCTCCTGGCATCAGCCCCTCCCTGGCGCATTCCTCTGAGGAAGGACCTCCTTTCTCAGGGGAAGGGCACAATTTGGCACCCGCGCCCTGATCTTTGGAACCTCCACCTATGGTCCCTGGACGCGACCAGGAGGACTTCAGAGACCTTTCACCTTCAGTGGTAAACACACTTCTACAGGCAAGAGCCCCCTCTACCAGACGGCTGTATGACCTAAGATGGCGCATCTTTGTGAACTGGTGTTCTTCCCACGGGAAGGACCCACGGAGTTGTGGCATCAAATCAGTGTTATCCTTCCTTCAAGAAGGCCTGGACAGGCACCTGTCTGCCTCAACACTCAAGGTTCATGTCGCAGCTATATCAGCTAATCATGACTTGGTGGGGGGCAGATCGGTGGGGAAACACGATTTGATAATCAGGTTTCTTAGAGGAGCCCGGAGGCTGAACCCTCCTCGGTCGCATCTCATCCCCTCTTGGGATCTTGCTGTGGTTCTCCAAGGTCTACAACAAGATCCATTCGAGCCCCTTCAGTCAGTCGAACTCGATGCTCTCTCCTTCAAGACGGCTCTTTTGACTGCGCTCACTTCCATCAAAAGAGTGGGAGACCTCCAAGCCCTCTCTGTGAACAGTTCGTGCCTGGAATTCGGACCAGCGGATTCTCACGTTGTCTTGAGACCCCGGCCTGGATATGTGCCCAAGGTCCCCACCACTCCTTTCAGAGATCAGGTAGTGACCTTGCAAGCTCTCTCTTCCCAGGAAGATGACCCCAACCTGACCTTGTTATGCCCAGTCCGTGCCCTGCGCATCTACATGGAACGAACGCAGCCCTTCAGACGTTCGGAGCAGCTCTTTGTTTGTTACGGAGGACAGCAGAAGGGGAAAGCTGTCTCCAAACAGAGGATCTCCCATTGGCTGGTAAACGCGATCCGTATGGCCTACCTGGCCAGAGGCCTACCCTGCCCTCTGGAGGTAAGAGCCCACTCAACCAGGGGCATCGCTGCCTCAGCAGCCCTGGCGAATGGGGCCTCATTAACAGACATCTGTAGAGCTGCGGGTTGGGCTACACCTAACACATTTGCCAGATTTTATAATTTGCGCACGGAACCAGTGTCAGCTAGAGTCTTGATTGCTAACTCTTGACTCAGCACACTGGTTGGTGTAGAGCTTGCATAAAGCGCTTCCCCTAATGGTGATTACGCTTCTGAGTTTCAGTAGGTTTCCTGATGCGAACCCTGGACACCATCTCCATCTTTGGCACTTCTGCACATGGCAGAGTTTAGCGGAGAAACTCGCTATGGAATCCCTTCACAAGGTATGAATACCCTTATTTTGATTGGATTGTGCCCCATATGTAGTGGCTCCTTATGTGGCCCCATATGTGTATTTCCACCTATAACTCTTGTGGTGCGGTGTTTTCCCCTGAGAACAGGTTCTCTAGGATCTGAGTCTGGCTGTCTTCCCGGGTGTGAGACCCACCTCAGGTCCCATGTCTAACTATGTCACTCTAACCCCCCCTGTCGGGCAGGTCGTGAACTCCGTAATGTCTTTCCTTCGGGAGCAGGCATTTTTCCCAACGATCTCAAGACACTCAGCCGCCCTTGAGGGAGGCCCGGCTGCAGGACCCCGCTGTACAGGTCAGTCCTTGGACGTTGGATGGTCACAGAGGAGGTGAGCTGCACTTACGTTAACACGTTGCCCTGTTACTTCTGCACTTGTCTCTCGTGACGCGGTCAGACATGTGGCGTGTTTTTACGGGGACCCCTAGTGTCGTACACTACTCGACACAACTCGGAGTGTACGACAGATAGGGAACGTCTCGGTTACGTATGGTAACCCTCGTTCCCTGATGGAGGGAACGGAGACGTTGTGTCTCCCATGCCACATCTCTGGTCCGCCTCTGAGTGAGCTGAGACGCTCGGCTCCTCAGAATCAGAACGAGTGAGCAGATGCACACGCTGCCCTATTATACCCGGATGTCCGGGGCGTGGCCAGCTGTGCAAATCTGCACACCCAATTTTCATTGGCCTTTCTCAAAACTGTCAGAGGTGTTTGGGCTCTCAAGAGCGACCCCTAGTGTCGTACACTACTCGACACAACGTCTCCGTTCCCTCCATCAGGGAACGAGGGTTACCATACGTAACCGAGACGTTATCTAAAACATTTTTTTCCAGTCATCTCACTGGAAAAAACACCCTAATTTACCTGAATACACCTGATGCATTTCAAATGAGATGTCTGAGGGAAAATATATATAACGCTTAAAATATATGCGCTTCACTCTTCTGATGAGAAATATTCTTCCTCATCATCAGAAGCTGCAGCAGATCTCTGGTCATCACCAGTGTCGATGGCCCAGCTTCACTCTTTTCAAATACGACTGTGTGTAAGTCGATCATCACAGGCTTCACTAAATGTATTTCAGTTATGTGGCTCTGGATGAGGTCGTTTTCGGGCTCATCTGGTTTTTCGAGAAGCAGACTTCTTACAGGCCACTTCTTCGGGATGTCAAAATACGAGACGCGATATTCACGTGGTGGTACTTTTGGGGGTAGCATGTCCCACCACTGATGCTGCTTCTTTTGGAATAAACCTTTAAAGTTCTTCCATTTAAATATGTGCTTTTTTCCCACGCAATGTGACTCTGGTCTCGGTTTTGTCCCTAATATCTTCCCTCCAGTCAGCCTGGTAGCCTAGCATTATAACAAACTCTCTTCGAAGGAAGTTCTCGTGTCTTTTGAACCTTCCATACCATTCCTCAAACTCCTCACGCTTTTCTTTTAGCAGTTTTTTTCCACATGTTACCGTTTGCTGTGTTCACTCTATCAGAAGAAATCACTTTAGAGGAACTCAAGAACTCCAGAACCCCACACAAAGGATTCGAATCTTGTACGTGTTTATATGCCGCGCGATCGTTCTAAAAATGACGTCTCTAGGACGTACCCAGAGTCGTTCATAAAGAATTGAGCCGCATTACTACACCATAACAATAACGAAACAAAGAATGATCTAAGATTGTCTTGTGAATAGTGGGCATTGAAACACAATCATACATTTTTAATGAGAACGAGCTGGGTCGTCATCATCATCGTGATGGCCATTTAAAGCAATTAATGCGTGTGTTAATGTTAACATCAGGGGCGTCGCTAGGGCTAATCATTCGGGGCTGTTTTTACTCCAGCCCCGTATGTTTTTTTTTTGTTTTTTTTGTATTGCCCTGTGATTTCCACGGAATTTGTCAAAGTTTGAATGAATGAATCAAAAGTTGGTCATTGCACTTAAATCGCGATATGGACTAGTATCTGTAAATATTTTGCCGCAAAAGACTATTTAAATATGAATTTATATTACATCAATTTATTTAATATTTTATACCTTCACTTGATAACCAGAAAAATACACAATACAGAAACAATAAATAAAAGTTGTGTTTGTGCATTCAAATAAACAGACATGCTAAAACGTATTTGGTAACAATAAAACCAAAGGTGAAAAAAAATATAAAACATTTCATGGGGTCCTAAACATGTATTTTTTCTTAACTTTTGATAAATTGACGGTAAATTGTATAAGATTCACGGTTTTAATTAATTACACGATTAATTACATTTTGATTAATAAAATTAAATTTAACCATTAAAAAGAAGTCCAGAAAAATGAAAACAGAAATAAAAAAAAAAAAAAAACGAAATTTGGGAAAAAAATTGGGCCCTGTTTTTTGCAACTATATATTTGCTACAGTTATAAATACATTTTCAAATGTATTATTTTATTTGTCTAACATATTTTTGTAAAGTTATAATTTTGTTATAATACTTTGGTATGTTTGCTATTTGCAGTGATTACTATTTACTATTGTTCATAGTGTGACAAGGTCTTTAACCCCCAGTTTAATGCCCCGGACCCCATCCAGGTTCAACCACCTGTGTCTAACAAAATCTTATGTGAGCATGATGTGAGCTCCCACCCAACACCACTACTCCCTGATGTTTTGGCATCAGCCCCGGATGTTTTAAAATCCTAGAAACACCCCGGTTAACATTACACTGTTTCACGATGGAAATGTTTATCTACTTTAAAATTTCGGCTTTTTGAATTTGAAAAACGCATAAGTGATTCATAAAGATTCAGAATATAGGGTAATACTTACAATAAGGTTCCAATTGTTAACATATCCAACTAACGTTATATTAGTTAACATGAACAATATTTAAATAGCATTTATAGCACAGTAATAAGAATCAAGCGTATGTAAACTTCTGAATGGGGTCATTTTTATAAGTTCAACTACTATTTTCTCTTGTGGACTATATGTAAACGTCTTTTATGTGAAATATCTTATTCAGGTCAGTACTAAATAAAAAAACAACATGCATTTTGTATGATCCCTCTTATTTTGGTAAAATAATTAACATTTTACAGATTCTGCAATGTGTATGTAAACTTTTGACTTCAACTGTATGCATTCAGAACTTGTTCGAAGTTTAAATATAGTATATTATCATTCATGCAAATTTGCAAAGATAAGTAAAGATAAATGTACCTTCGAGAACAAAGCCAGTCTCTGTTATAATAAAATCATATGCATATAACCATATAATATAACCAAAATGCAACTGAACTCTGAGAACAACATATGAAATGTTTAATATTTTGACAGTTAAATCCTGGTATATGTGAGAGAAACTTTAAAACTTGTATAGCTGCAAAATAACTTTTACAAACTGAAGCCTTAAGTGAGCAATGTAATACTTTATTGCTTTTTTCTTTTGTTTTTATCTTGCATACATTATTCCCCTTGCTAAAAGCTAAAATCTATTCAAGAATGTTTGCATAGTGTTGAAGAGATGATTTCATAAACACTTCATAATGAAGCATTTTTAAGCAAGTAGGCCTATTGACAACAAAATATGCACAAGCAAGCAAGCAAACCCAAAGAATGTTTGTTATCTAACACAATAACAGCAGTTACATACTTCAGCTTTAAATCTAATTAAATGAATTAAAATTGTTTTTAAACAAGCTTTCGTAGATTCACCTTGATTCACGTCCATATCTGCTCCTGTTTGGCTGCTGCTTTGTGAGGAACCTGG
Organism: Labeo catla; assembly: GCA_012976165.1. Lineage (NCBI taxonomy): Eukaryota > Metazoa > Chordata > Actinopteri > Cypriniformes > Cyprinidae > Labeo > Labeo catla. The sequence goes on from VONZ01001497.1 coordinate 124,302, forward strand.
TAAATGGCTTCTCCATCTGGCATTGAATAATAATAATTCCCAATCTTTGCCTCACTATCTACTGCGTTTTGACCACTATATCGGACCACAGCATAATCGGTAGTAAGTGCAGAGATGCCTCTGATGTCGTTTGACTCCGGTTTGGTGTTTGTAAAGTTAATTGTTGAATAATGTAGGGGTTCTGGGTGGTTTAGTGTGGGGTCTTCAGCCGATGACATCATAACTTTATTACTATAAAAAGGCTCTCCCCCACTGTCCACCAAGTCAGCCTGTTGGATGAACAAAAATGGAGAATCATCAGTGGAGAACTTCTATGCACAAGAGTTTGACATATTTATAAATGAATGGAATGATATTTTGTAACATACCGCATCATTCTGAATCAGTCCAGCTTTATCTCCCGTTTGAGTCCTGAAGATATATCTACAGAAATAATTACATAACATTGTTAAAAGATTGAGGGAATCTAGAGAAATTGTGAGATAGTCTACTTACTTGTACAGCAGTGTTGTGACCCATAAGATTGCCATGAACAAAGTTCCAGCTGCGACTCCAACCAGGAGGGAATAAATGTTAAACCCTGTGGAAAGTTCATAGAAACGTTCTTTATTCTACAGAGCAACTGTACTGATATTTGACATATTAACAGCTGAAATAGATTAACTGTTAAATTCAAATTTACATGGAGCTTTTTGAGTGATAAAAACCAGATGAAACAGTTGACTTGCAGTGCCATGAGTGTTTTTACTGACACACTGCAGAGTGGATGTGTTTGTGAGAGACTGATGTAGAGTGATGGAGCTCCTCAAGCCTGTGCTGCTCAGTCGCTCTTCACTGATGAACATGTTTGAAGAGTTAGTGACAGGACGTCCAGACAGATGCCACTCCAGTTGAGGAGAGGGATTCCCATCAGCCTCACAGAAACACACAGTTACATCTCCACTGATATAGCTGGAGGAAGGAGAGATCTGAGGAGCATCTAATAGAGAGAAAGTAACTTTTCTTAGTACATTTTCAACGCAGTTCACATTAGGTACAATTACTTGGTTGAAAGATTATCTATATTTCTATATTACTCACACTGAATGTCCAGCATCACTGATGAGTTTTGGCTGCCATGTTTGTTCTGAGTTGTACAGTGGTACCAGCCTCTGTGTTTCAGGTCGGTCCTATTGAAGGTAACAGTGTGTCCAGTCTGCAGCTGCTCCAACTGTCCTTCACTCTCTCTGGACCAGGTGTAGTTCAACACTGCTGGATTTGCATCACTGCTGCAGATCAGAGTCACTGAACTGCCCTCCAACACAGAGCTGGAGGGAATCACAGACACTGATGTGTTTTTAGGCGAATCTGAAGGTAAAACAAATTAAGGACCTGACAATTAAAATCACTATAATATGAATAACAAGTCGAAATAAAAAAGCATCACAAACTTACACTGAACATGTAATGTGATGTTGTTCTGTGCTGTTTTGTTCTTGTCCTGTAGCTGGTAGGTTATAGTGCAGGTGAAAGTGACTCTGTGTTGACGGTGAGTAGCAGTGAAGTTCAGATCAGAGATGAGCTCCTGTAGTCTGCTGCTCTCACTGAGGGGGATTCTGGGAGTGGAGCTCCATGTGAGAGTTGGTGGACGAGAGGAGCAGAGAGTCTCAGCAGAGCAGCGCAGACTCACAGAGCTCCCCTCCAACACCTCCTTCTGATCCTTCACCTCCTTCTGCTCCACATACAGCTGCACTGTGGGTTTGTGGGGAGAGTCTAAAACAGAGAAAGTAAAATGATGATGTAAACTTTTTAAACACTCATTTAATATGTTTGTTTATAATTAACAGTTTCAAATCACTCACCAGCGACATTTATAGTGGACATGTTTGTTGTGTAGGTGTATTTGAGTCTACCACTCATGATCCTGAAGTAATATTTGCCTTTGTGTTTTGAACTAACGTCATAAAAGACAGTGGTACAGTTCTTCTCGTGTAGTTTTCCAGTTATTTTCCCACTGAACTTAGATTCGGGATCTCTGGAATTAAACACTTGATTGTTACTCAGATCTGTTCCATCTTTGAGCCACACTCCTGTAGCATCACTCTCAGTGAGGTCTTTGTTATATTCGTCCTGAATTTCAAAAGTGCACTTAATGACCACACAGGATCCACTGAGAGCTTGAATCTTCTCTGACAGACTGACACTGAAATCACTACAGCAAACACCTACAACACACACAACACAAACATGTAAGCAAGCAACACACACCCCTAATTGACAAGGTTTTCAACTGACAAAGACCTCATTTACATTTTAATAAAAATTAAAAACATTACATTAAAGCAATAACAAAAATTGATCTAAGACTGCACATCAGACTTGCAACATGGCAACAAAGGTCTTTAGTGCTTTATTTTACAGCTGGTATTAGAATATTTCTAAAATAATCAAACCATAATATTAAGGTAATCATAAACTGCATGTAAGTTAAAGTGCAGATATACTGTCATCAATTTGACAGCCTAAAAGTGTAAGTACCAAGTCAAATAAATAATTCAATTACTAAACACCCTAAGTACAGTAGTAAAGTACTATTACTCAAATATAATTATATAAATATTACTCAAACACTTAACACTGCTGCAGTTACAACATTTAGACATTTAAACACGTTATAAAACACACATTCATGATAAATGTTTTAGTTGTTTACTTCATATTACAAATGTCTTATTAAAGTCTCTTGATAAAACAAACATTGGTGAAGGTAAAAGAGAGATGCACACACCTTGTAAGAGAAAGACAAAAATGCACATTTTCTCAGCTATGCTCATCTTGTTATTAAATTATGGTTGGACCTAAACAGAGATCATATATACAGTTACAAAAATGATACAAAAATACACATATTCAACATTGTTGTTGTAGAATGATTTTAGGCAAACAAATATTATTTTCAAAATCACTAGTCATCTGAAACAAACCATCTGTACATTCAGGAAAAAGGTATAAAACTGGCACTAGGGTAGAAAGATACATCTTCGTACCTTATTTACCACTGAATGGTACATATTAGTACCTTAATAGTACTTTTTCTGAGAGCGTATTATCATTTCTATACTTTACATACAGTTGAAGTCAAAAGTTTACATACACCTTGCAGAATCTGCAAAATGTTATTTTACCAAAATAGAGGGATCATACAAAATGCATGTTATTTTTTATTTAGTACTAACCTGAATAAGACATTTCACATAAAAAACATTGACATATAGTCCACAAGAGAAAATAATAGTTCAGTTTATAAAAATGACCCAGTTTAAAAGTTTACATACACTTGAGTCTTAATACTGTGTTGTTACCTGAATGATCCACAGCTGTGTTTTTTTTGTTTGTTTTGTCCTGAACAGTTAAACTGCCTACTGTTCTTCTGAAAAATCCTTCAAGTCCCACAAATTCTTTGCTTTTCAGCATTTTTGTGTATTTGAACCTTTTCCAAAAATAACTATGATTTTGAGATCCATCTTTTCACACTGAGGACAACTGAGGAACTCATATGCAGCTATTACGGAAGGGTCAAAAATTCACTGAACACAATGCATTACGATCCGGGAGTAAAAACTTTTTGAATTTGAAAATCAGGGTACATTTTGACTTATTTTGACTTTTGGGAAACATGTAAGTATCTTCTGTATATGTTTTTGACAATTAAAATTTTATTTTAAAAATAACATGCATTTTGTATCATCCCTCTTATTTTGGTAAAATAATGAACATTTTGCAGATTCTGCAAGGTGTATGCCAACTTTTGACCTAAACTGTGTTTTATATTTTTTACAGAAGTAAAAGCAGCTAAACTTGCTGGATTGTCTTTTGTGCAATTGACTGCGAAAACAGCAGTGTAAAGTTTCCTCTAGCAAACAAAGTCAGTTATTCTGACCACACCATTGCTCCATCAGTGAGACAGTAGCTAGTTGTGACACAGGAAAATTCTCACAGATAAAGTTTATGTTACAGAATGGCGTGTGAATGAAAGCGCACAACGAAGATGATGATGATTACCAGAATGAACTTTAATAAAAAACACAGGAGAGTAGCACTAATGCAAATGAAGACAAACAGAGGAAAAAGGACAAGGGTTTATATGCACAGAACAAACAAATGGAACTAATGATTAACTAGCCCAATTTCCTCTACATCAACATGAGCCCTCAATTTGTGTACAGAACAAAAAGTAACAATAAGTGTGGTTAAAAATGGTTTAGGTTATTAAATATTTGGTTATTAAAGGTTGGACCTGTTTTGAAATAATGAAATATCTAGTCCTAAAGTCTTCAATAATAGAAAGTGTTTGAATATACAAACCTCTAAAGTTCTTGTAAACTCTGTAAATCCTGATCTGATCTAAAGCTCTATACACTCATCAAAGGAATAAATTACAAACATCTGTCTGGAGAGATGAATGAACAAAAACAATCCAAAACATCAGAATCGACACACACCTGAAAATATTAAAACTGTCATTTAGGTCCTACTGATATTAAACTACTTACCAGAGAAGGTTGATAACGCTTGAGGAATCCTCTGAATATTGGTAAAAAGTAAAGCTGACTGTTGCGACACAAACTTCTTTAGACTGGAAGGTGCTGTGCTGTGTGAAGATAACACAATGCACGAGTGAAATTTGACTAATTACACCTTGCTCTTTTACTCAGCTGTGGCAGTAACATAAACATCATGCTGCTCACAAACAGAACAATCTATGCAAACATACCTTCAAGCAAATTGCCCTGGATTTTGTTATACTTTCCATGATGGCAAAATTTGTGCTTCGAAGATAAACGAAGATCTTGTGGGTTTGGAACGACGTGAGGGTGAGTACCACCCATTACAGCTTTTGTACCTTTTTTTTCTGAAAATCAACAAACCGGGCAATTTTCTAGATGAAGGGAATGAAAATGAAACCTTGTAAAAGAATGATTTTCTCTGCCATGTCCATCTTTTTATTAACAAATTTGTGTAATGTTTGTGTAATGTGTCATTTTGAATAATATATGTGTTTTTTATTTTAAAAAAATTCATTTCGTAAAATGATTTGCTTGAAAAGTCAGATCCATTTTATATTAAGTGTCATCAATTACTATCCTAACATCTACATTGATTATTTGATGCTGTGCTTTTTTTTTGTTGATACAGTACTTATGTTGTACTTATTTGTAAAAAAACAGAATGAATTTACAGCTGTAATTAATTTCTGTAAATACATCTGTGATTACACTATCGACCCTGCATCTATTCCATAACCCACACTTAAACGCTAGCCAGACCACCAAGATTGTCCCTAACCTTTCCCATAACCCACCTCAAAAGCAACGAAAGTGTTTTGCAATACAACTTTAACATGATAAGTACACTGTACATAATTATTGATCTTTTTGATGTAAGTACATAGTAAGTACAAAGACAAAGACACAAGTGTGACTGCAAACTGTGCTCATGTTTGTAATTTCAAAATTATAATTTTTTTTTATATATTGGGGGAGTCATTAATTTCCCAAAATTCCTAAACTTTGAGTGCTTTTAATTGCTAATTCAAAATATTAGGTAATATACAAATAATAATACAAATAATAATTATAATCATTGAATGATACTTTTACTTTGCAATAAACGTAAAAACATCTGTGAATAAAATGTAACATTTAACATTAAACTGCTCCTTTTTGTCAAGTGTGATTCAAACTTTTTTTTTGATATACTGGTATTGGTTCATATGAGAAAATGCTAATATATATAGACAGCTACATTTATTTATGGTTCTCATCTTTAACTGCAGAAAGCAAAAAGCAGTTTTGCAAGAAACAAGCCATATGACTATTTTAATGAACAGTTATAATTGATTACAAATTATTTTAGAAGACATACATAAAACATACATTTTTACATAAGAGACCATAAAACAAGAAGTTCTATTATATTAAACAATAAATTGAATGCATGCACGTACAAAATGTTTTTTAATCCAATAAAATCATAATATGTTTTTTTTTTTTATTACGTTAAGTTAAGTTACGTTAAGTTTCTAGAACAAGCCAATGGCAAACATGTATAAATATTAAAATATATTTTTTAAATGTTTTATTCAAAGAGCTAAATAGATTTGAGTCTAATCAAATTTGCAAACTACTCACATTCATATTTTTTTCTGCCAGTAACTCTTGGTCTTCAAGCTTTTGTTATGTATCCAACATGGGAAATAATGTATTTCATATTTGAAATGTGCATTTTAAAGTCCTGAAAAAAGTCTTACAGCTGACTGAAGATGTCAAAAGAGGAGATCAGATGTGTGTTTGTTGTTTATTTTGTGTCACCTCTCTTAATGTTCAGAGTCTCATATTCAGAGGGTGGAGCAGAGAGATGAAGAGAAGCATATGTGCCTGCTGCCTCATTCTGAGCCTGAAAAAAACCCAACAAAAAACACTCTCAAACACCAACATCATCATCATAGTGACTTAACATATCTAAAACGAAATAAAGGACTCACCTTCAGCTTAGTCAAACATCTGGGGATTACAAGTTAAGAAAAATAGGTATATTTGTAGAGAGACAACCCTTTGCTATTATATTAAAAAACAAAAGTGCCTTAGTTTGACATCTAATGCAAGAATATTCATACATTTTAGTATCCAAGTGCTTTTTGGCATCACTGTATAAGACTAAAGCATGTTCTTGTTTTTCATAGGTATTGATTTCGTGTGAAGGCTGGAATAAACTACAGCACTTCTGCACAGACTTGCAGTCTGAACGTGTTGATTCTAGTTGCCAAAAGTCAATAGCAGTCTGCAGATTTCACAAAATATCAAGTAGTATATGTCGGACACAGACTCTGATATTTTGGCACCAGACTTTGAACGCATCCAGTCATAGGAGTAGGTCTCTGCATTAGTTTGTCATGTTCAGAATGATTTGTGATCCTCAGTTGTTGAGAAAGTAAATGACAATGATGGCAACTTTTGGAGCACTCATTTAACACATTTGTTTTTAAATAAAAGACTCAAATCACTTACCAATGACATTTATGGAGAAATTTGTTTGGTATGTGTATTTCAGATCTTCAGTAATCATAATCCTGAAGTAATATTTACCACTGTGATTTGAACTAACATTATAAAAAACAGTGGTGCAGTTCTTATCATGTAGTTTTCCAGTCATTTCCCCTTTAAAGTAAATAGGTTTGGGATCTCTGGAATTAAACACTTGATGTTTATTCTTATCAAATCCATCTTTGAGCCACAATCCTGTAGCCGCACCCTCAGTGTCATATCGTTGACTCGTCTCAAAAGTGCACTTTATGATCACACTGCACCCACTGAGAGCTTCAATCTTCTCTGGCAGACTGATGCTGAATTCTCCACAGTAAACACCTTATAACACACACAACACAAACATATAAAGCAACACACAGCCTTTACTGACTAGAATTTACAGTTGACACACAGACATCATTTATATTTCAATTAAAATGAAAAATGTTATATAAAAGCACTAAAAAAAAAAGATGTGGGTAGTACTTTAATACAGCACATCAAAACAACAACATAGCAAAAAGTCAGAATACTTGAATAAAGGTAAAATACAACATAGCTAATTTGAACTTTCTTTACATTTCAGCATGTGGTCTTTAGTGCTTTATTGTACAGCATGTATTAAAATATTTATAACAAAAAGAAAACGTTCATAATAAGGTAATAATACGTTTTCTTATTTTTAAATGGCCTTTTTTCATTTTAGAATTTCTGATGCAAACATAAAGAATACACTATTAAAATTAAATTACATTTCTGTGAGTGTCACTGATTGGCTTGTTAGTCACAAAGAAAAATTTTATTTTCAAATTGAGAAAATAATATATGCTGTACTTTCTAAATGTAATTTTAACATTAAATTGTAATGGAGTAAAACGTTTTTCAAATGCAAATGTTTTTCAAAGTAACACTAAATATAGTAGTTAAGCAGTATTACTCAAATACTTTACACCTCTGCAATTACAACATTTAGACACTGATGTTATGAAACACACATTCATGATAAATGTTTTAGTTGTTTACTTCATGTTACAAATGTCTTATTAAAGTCTCTTAATGAAACAAATATTGGTAAAGGTAATGGAGAGATACACAAACCTTGTAAAAGAAAGACAAAAATGCTGATTTTCTCAGCTACGCTCATCTTACTATTAAAAAAATGGTCGAACCTAAACAGAGATCATATATACAGTCACATCACAAAAATTACACAAGCATGAACAACATACAAACACACATTCAACATTGTTGTTCTGGAATGATTTTAGGCAAACAAATATTATTCTCATAATCACTAATCATCTGAAACCATCTGTGCACTCAGGGTAGAAAGGTACATCTTTGTACCTTATTTACCTCTAAATGGTACATATTAATACATTATTAGTACTTTAAAAGTACATATTACTAGTTATTGAAAGAGGACCGCCCCCATTACAGTTTTTTTTCATATTATGTTTTGTGTACTTTACAATGTCCTTTGTTCTTACGTTTTCGAATATACAAACTTTCAGACATCATGTAAACTGTAAATCCTTAGCTGATCTAAAGCTCTATGAATCACTTTTAATATAAATTATAGAGGAAGCAAACTAGGAGCGTAAATGATTACAGGACAAAACAAGACAGACTAACAGAAAATGACACAAAAATTAATCTTGCTGTGTATAAATTCCTCAAAAGAAAAAAATTACATTTTCTTTGAGAAAAATGAACAGAATAAAATAATCTGAAACATCAAAACTATCAATTAGCTCCTACTGATATTAAACTACTCACCAGAGAAGGCGGATAAAATGTTTGTATTGGTAAAGTGTAAAGCTGATTGTTGCAACACAAACTTTTTTAGACTGGAAGCCGCTGTGCTGTGTAAAGATAACACTATGCATGACTGTATGATTGCATATTTGGCTAATTACACCTTCCTCTTTTACTCAGCACCGGCTGTATCTATAAACATGCTGCTCACAAACAGAACAATATACTTTCCATGACGGCAAAATTTGTGTAGCCTAATGTCACAGTGAACTGAGCAAAAAAAGTCAAAATAATAATAAATAAATCATTTAAAATCAACCTGTATGAGAATATGTTTTAACCTACTGTGTTTCACCAGTAGGTGGCAATAACATCAAGAGCTGATGATGAGCTACAGAAGAGCTACTGTAGCTCAAATCAAGTACTGCTCACTGCAGAGCCGAATGGCCTCCAGCTCCCCCTCTCTGGAGGTCCAGCTCCACCTCTGTGTGAACTAATGGGTGGAGTTAGGGTTAGGATAGGGTAAGGGGTAGGGTTAGGGTGTGGTTAGGTGTCTATCTCCACCCATTACCTCCAGCGAGGGGGAGCTGGAGCTCCAGCTCCTCCCATCTGGCTCTGCAGCGAGCACCCTCTCGCTCAAATGGCTATAGCTTAAAGGGAAAGTTCACCCAAAAATAAAAATTCTGTCATTAATTACTCACCCTCATGTTGTTCCAAACCCATAAGACCTTTGTTTATCTTTGCAACACAAATTGAGATATTTTTGATGAAATCTAAGAACTTTCTGACCCTGCACAGAGGAGGTTACATACTTAGGACATTATATAACGGATGATGATGATGATCTGTGTGACTAACAGTGTTGGGGAGTAACTAGTTACATGTAACGGAATTACGTAATCTAATTACAAAATAAATGTAATTGTAATTAGTTACAGTTACTGAGAAAAAATATGT